>ML777229.1:968823-980135 GCA_009831015.1 Picea engelmannii | reverse complement strand
ATTGCACACTTGGTTTAATAATCCATTTATCTATTTGAACTATGTCTGCCAGAGTTACTTGTGAGACTTCGGCCGAATCTCTTTCTTCTTTATCATTTTTATCAAGCGAGAGTTTCACCATATTCATTTGGCTCAGTGTCTCAACATTACTCTCGCTATCAATGCCTAACAGATTTCAATATATATAACCAAAAGCCTGATGCAGGAGCATATCCTGAGACAAGCAAGCCAGCACAGAGGATGAAGGATAGCTGGGCACACACCAGCACCAATTTTTAAATTTTCCCTTGAAGTTGATGCGCTAAACATAAATGAGATCATTTAATTTAGGCACCTTGGTAAAATGTAATCAGACCTCGAGCCATACGCTCTCGTCTAAGATAGACAGAGGCATTTATAGTAGTGGATGCAGGTAGATAGAATTGAATTCTTAGATTAGACAGTTTTAGAAGAAAGAGGGAAATGGGATATAGACACCCTCATTGTATCACTGTAACATTCACAGGAAGAGTTAGAAGAATCTAGAGCATAGGAGAGAAGCAGAGAACTGTAGAAGAACACCCATGTACAGATCTTGAATTAAATAGAAGAAGTTGATTCAGATTCATGGCTGTTGTGTTATTCTTTGTGTATGTGTGTTGAATGCTAGGCTTATGAGTATTTACTTCTTGTTAAGCATTTTCTATTACGCTGTGAGTATGATTTTTTGTGTCTCAGATTGAAATCTGAGAAGAAGTGGAATGAGTTACAATTTTTTCTCTACTTGAGCAAGGATTCCTGCAAGGAGTGAAGTTGAAGTTGTCTGCAAGGAGTGCATTGACAGAAGGCTCAGATAGTTAACTCTTGTTCTCATACACCCAAGAGTGAGATTGGGTTATACGAGCTGTGCAAGGAGTGTGCAGGCTAAGGAGAGTCTCATTCATGACACTGAGCGAAGTATTGAAGGACTTCCACTATGGGCATTCGCAGAGTCAAAGGAAGCTCGAACAGTTGAAGTGTTTGCAGGTTTTCCGCAAGGAGTGCATGCAAAGAACCTCGTTGAGGCTGAAGTAATTTAGAAAATCTCAGGAAGGATAGGCCTCTGAGTCGCTGAATATCAGCGTAGATAAGTGCGACTTGAAGTTGCAAGAAACATCACAGGTTGGAGAAGTGGTGAAGGAGTCTCGTGGAGAGGCACTTATTCATTTCGCAGAATCCTCAAAAGGAGAACGGACGGACAAAATCTTTGGAGGAGATCTCACAAAGTTCCAAGAACCGTTATATCTTTCAGAGGTGCGAGGTAGTTACAACACAAGTGTGGAGAGGTTCTAAGCTCAGGAGGGGCAGTACCGTTGGTCCAAGTCGGTCAGGGTCGTTGGATTATTCACGAGATCGCCTATCGGGACCTCGTGAGAAAAGTGTCCAAGGTTTGGTAGTGAAAGTTGCGATATTACGATAAGAGATATCTCGACTACTCCGAGAATATTGTGGGTCCATAGGAGTTGGCAAGTGGACAGGTGGCACATCGCATCTTGAGAGCTCATAAGTGGAAAAGATGAGAATTTGGTGTCAAGGGTTGTGAAGGCATGAGGTCACGAAGTGGCGAAGTGGCAAGAGGATTGGGAGTCGTCCATCTGAGAAGGACAGGTGGCAGAGATCGAGAGATCTTGCGAACTCGGGAGTTCGCAGAGTGAAATCCCAAGTATTGGGTACTCCATGTCACGAAGTGGCGAAGTGGCGAGAGGACTAGGAGCCATCCATTTGAGGGGGACAGGTGGCAGAGATCAAGAGATCTCGCGAACTCGGGAGTTCTCAGGGTGAGCGCCCAAGTATTGGGTACCCCAAGTCACGAAGACGCGAGGAGCGAGAAGAAGAATAGCCATTGGATCTGGATCATGGGAGAACCATTGGATCTGCACGTGGGATCGTGTATCGGGGTCTCATGAGAAAAGACTCGAGGATTTGGCCATGGAGATCACGATATTGTGATAAGTGATATCTCGACCGTTGGAGGACAGTGTGGTCCATAGTGAAGCCAGCGAGTGGAGTACAGGTGGCACGAAGCCATCAGGATCTCACCGTGAGAAGTTCCAAAATATTGGTGTTAATATTTGCGATCCCGCGAAGTCCGAGGTCTCGACGAGATAAAGGACTATTGAAAAGTCAACTCACGTGCGCATCAACATTTCGGTGCATCGGGTATTGGGAGTTGGAAAAAATAAGTGTTTGATATAGTGAGTTGTGAATTCGCGATAGGATAAATCGCGATAGGAGAAGGGTGAGGTCATCAGTGACTCATATCGGCGCTCGGGGACTCGCAAGATTCACACCCGACCACTAGCCTTTGGACTCGTCAAGTCGTGAGTTTCGATTTCCCGATAAGTAGAAGGAGATAAGTCGCGAGAAATAATTTGTGGGTAGATATTTCCCGATAGGTAAATAGAAGAGCCTAGAAGTTCTTCGGGCCGAGAAGAATAAGAATATCCTGTGAGCAGATGTGCCATGGGTGGCGCGCCCTCCGTCAAGTGGTATCAGAGCTTAGAAAAGCTTATTTTCTTTCTGTAGCAGAGGACAAGGAGAATTCACCATGCCGCCAAGGAGAAGGGGTAGACAATCGCCTGATCCAGAGGAGGAAAGGGAATTGTCCAGAGAAAGAGGTAGGAAAGTGTAGAATCCAGACATGGAGAGAGAAATACGAAATCTTCGTGCCAGAATGGAGGACATGGAGACATCACAACGACGCAAAGATGATGTAGGAGATACTAGTGAATCTGAAGATGAAGAGGATGCTGGACACGGAGGAGAAGAAATCCCAACGGAAGATGCAGTGGGTGAACGTTTACTTAAAGCTGTTGCAAGAATGAGTACAAAGGTAAATATGGACATTCCAGTTTATGAGGGAAATCTGGATGCGGAAGAGTTGTTAGATTGGATTAGAGCTCTAGAAACTTACTTCGATTATGAAGATATCGAAGAGGATAAGAAGGTCAGGCATGCCGTCACGATATTAAAAGGACATGCAACCTTATGGTGGGATGAACTGCAAGATGATAGGCATTGCCAAGGCAAGTAGAAGATTAAGAGCTGGGACAGGATGATTGCAAAGATGAAGGCAAAATTCATTCCCAGGGACTATCAAATTTCTCTGTTCAGAAGGATGCAGAACCTGAGACAGAAGCTGATGACAGTAAATGAGTATACTGAGGAATTTTACAGGTTGAATATCAGAGCAGGTCATCACAAAAGCAATGACGAAAAGGTGTCCAGGTATATGAATGGCCTGAGCTATGAAATTCAGGATGAAATAAATATGGCAACCATCCAAATGGTGGAGGATTCCTATCAAATGGATTTGAAAGCTGAAGAGAAGTTGAGCCGTAAGAAAGGTCAGTGAGGTAGAGGCAGGAGTCATCCCAAAGGCAAATCGGTTGCCCAAGATAAATACCAGAAGCCCAAGGATGACTGGAAGAAACCTCAGACTCAGACAGAGAGAGGTGGAAGTTCACATCAAGGGAAATATGCTGAGCAAAGAGAACAACATACTGAGCAAAGAGGAGGATATGCTGATAATAATATATTTCCTCATACCAAAGGTAGAGGAAGAGGAAGAGGTGTAGTAATCACATGCTTCACATGTGGAAAAAATGGACACAAGTCATTCGAGTGTCCAGAGAAAAAGAAAGAAACTAGAGAGACTCACATCGTCGAGGCGCAAAGGCGAGATGTTGAGGTAGAATATGTTGAAGGCAGAAGGTCGTTGGTGATGCGGAAGGTCCTTTTGATGCCAGAGAAGGAGATGGAGAATTCAGCGCAGAGGAAAAGTCTTTTTAGGATTGCTTGCAAGACCAAGGATAGAGTGTGCAAGGTCATCGTGGATAGTGGAAGCACCGATAATCTCATTTCAACCCAGATGGTAGAAAAGCTGGAGCTGGAGACAACTAATCATCCAAGTCCATACAAAGTTTCATGGCTACAGAAGGGACATCAAGTAAATGTCACTAAATAGTGCTTATTTGACATTAAGATAGGGGGATATAACGATAAGATTTTATGTGATGTTATTCCTATGGATGTCTGTCTTTTATTGCTGGGCAGACCATGGCAATATGATAGAAATGTAATTCATGATGGGAGGATGAATACATATACCCTGGAGAGGAATGGGAGAAATAATATGTTGTATCCAATTGAAGATAAAGAGGTGAAGCCGGGGGAAAACAACACAGTACTTCTCATGATGGGAAGGAACTTCTTACAGAAGTTAAGAAGAAGGGGGATCCACAATTCTTTGTGGTCAAAAAACTGAGAATTGTTCTGACTAGTACAAGGGTGGATGATTTTCTAGAAGAAGTCCAGGAACTGCTGGAAGAGTTCACTGATATTGTAGTGGACGAATTACCTCATTCATTGCCACCAATGAGGAGCGTGAGTCACCATATAGACCTCATACCAGGAGCTAGTTTACCAAACAAAGAAGTGTATAGATTGACACCATAGGAGAATGAGGAGGTCAAGAAGCAGGTCCAGAAGTTGTTGGACAAGGGATTGGTCAGAGAAAGCTTGAGTCCATGAGTTGTTCCGACAGTACTCACTCTGAAGAAAGACGAAGGCTGGAGGATGTGCACTGATTCAAGAGCCATTAATAAGATAACTATCAGGTATAGATTCCCATTGCCGAGGATGGATGATTTGATGGATTGCTTGAGTGGAGCAAAATTTTTTTCAAAGATAGATTTGAAGAGTGGATATCATCAGATTCGTATGAGAGAACGTGATGAATGGAAAACAACATTCAAGACAAACGAAGGTTTGTATGAATGGCTAGTCATGTCATTTGGCTTGACAAATGCACTGAGTACCTTTATGAGGTTGATGAATGAAGTCCTGAAGGAGTTCATCGGGAAATTTCTCATCATGTATCTGGATGACATATTGATTTTCAGCAAGACAAAGGCTGAGCATTTGAAGCATTTGGCTATTGTGATGAAGAGATTACAGCAAGAGAAGCTGTTGATAAACATGAAGAAGTCCTCATTCATGAAGACAAAACTCATTTATTTGGGGTTTGTTATATCTTCAAATGAATTGAGGATGGATCCAAATAAGGTGGAGGTAATCAAGAATTGGCCATCACCAAGGAACGTATTTGAGGTGAGGAGTTTTCACGGTTTGGCTAGTTTCTACCGGAAATTCATCAGAAATTTCAGTGGGATTAGTGCAACAATGATGGACACAGTGAAGAAAAGACATAAATCTTTTCACTGGACTAAAGAGGCGGAGAAAAGTTTCAATTTGTTGAAATGGAAGATTATAGAACAACCAATTCTGGTGTTGCCAGATTTTGATAAGACATTTCAGGTAAAATGTGATGCAAGCGGGTTTTCCATTGGAGCGGTCTTGAGCCAGGAAGACAGGCTGATTGCATATTTCAATGAGAAGCTGAATGAGGCAAAAGAAAATTACTCCACGTATGATAAAGATTTTTATGCCATCATACATGCATTAAAGAAATGGAGGCACTATTTGATTCCAAAGGAATTTGTTTTATATAGTGATAACCATGCATTACAATTTGTGACTCAATAGGAAAAGTTGAATCAGAGGCATGTTAAATGGGTAGAATACATGCATAATTTTACATTTGTAATTAAACATATTTCGGGTACTGCTAACAAAGTTGCTGATGCTTTGAGCAGGAAGTGTTTGTTGTTGCAGGAGTTCAAATTCAGGACGTTAGGCTTTGATGATCTTAAGGACATGTATGCAGATGATTCAGACTTTAAGGAAGCATATGAAGCCGCTGAGAATCCAGTTCTCAGAGACATAGGCCAATGGATAGAGTATGTGATCCAGGACAGATTGTTGTTCAAAGGAAATCAACTGTGTATTTCGAATTTCTCCATGAGGGAGAACTTGTTGAAAGAGAAGCACAGTGGTGGATTAGCAGGACATTTTGGCCATGATAAGACATTTGCAAAGTTGAACGAATCATACTTTTGGCCAGGGATGAGGTCATAAGTCAAGAATTTTTTTGACAGGTGCAGGATTTGCCAGCATTCAAAGGGAAGAAAGCAGAATGCAGGATTTTATCAGCCATTGCCCATACCAGACAAGCCATGGGATGAAATTAGCATGGATTTTGTATTGGGATTGCCAAGGACCCAAAGAGGTGTTGATTCCATATTTGTGGTAGTGGATAGGTTTTCCAAGATGGCACATTTTATCCCATGCCAGAAGACCAGTGATGCGACTCACATCGCAAATATGTTCTTCAAGGAGGTCGTTCGACTTCATGGATTGCCAAAAAGCATAGTTTCAGAAAGAGACACAAAATTCATAGGGCATTTCTAGAGGACATTATGGAATAAGCTAGGAACTAATTTGATTTTTAGTTATGCTTATCATCCTCAGACGGATGGACAAACAGAAGTGGTCAACAGGAGTCTAGGAGACTTGTTGAGGAGCTTGGTGACAGAGCACCATAGAAGCTGGGATAGCATATTGCCGCAAGCAGAGTTCGCATACAATGATTCAGTAAACAGGAGCACAGGCCGAAGTCCATTTCATATTGTATATGGAATGCAACCGAGAGGAGTTTCTGAATTGAGGGACTCAGAACAGATTGTGACTAGCAGCGCTAGTGCAGAAGAATTCGCTGAAGCGATGAAAGAACTTCACACCAGGGTGAAGGAGCGACTGTTGAAATCAAGTCAGGAGTACAAGCATAGAGCTGATCAGCATAGAAGACAACTTCAGTTTGAAGTTGGTGATCTAGTCCTGACGCATTTGAGGAAAGAAAGGTTTCTGAGGGGTACATATAATAAACTAAAAATGAATAAAATTGGACCATGCAAGGTCTTGAAGAAAATGGGACATAATTCTTATGAAATTGAGTTACCGGATGGGATCGGAATATCTTTGATATTTAATGTTTCAGTTTTATATCCATATAAAGATGATGAAGCAGGAGCAGAAAGTGATGATCAACTAGAGGTCCAGTGGTAGAAGAAGATGCCAGTTGCAGAGAAGCCACAAATGGAACAGATACTGAATAAACGAGTGGGTAAGAAAACCGGAAGGAAGGAATATTTCGAATATTTAGTCAAGTGGAAGGGCCATCCAGTTGAAGATGCCAGCTGGGATACTGAAGMAGAGATACRGAAGCATGGACATACCGTGMAR
The DNA here is from genome assembly GCA_009831015.1 of Picea engelmannii. Classification (NCBI taxonomy): domain Eukaryota; kingdom Viridiplantae; phylum Streptophyta; class Pinopsida; order Pinales; family Pinaceae; genus Picea; species Picea engelmannii. Next base: position 972,974 of record ML777229.1, on the reverse strand, counting down.
GAGCTCATGGACAGGAGCCCATGMAAATTTTCAAGTGAGGGAGTATGATGCAGGAGSATCTCCCGAGACAAGCGAGCCAACACAGAAGACRAAGGATAGTTGGGCACACGCCAACACCAATTTTTAAATTTTMCCTTGAAGTTGATGTGTTAARCATAAATGAGATCATTTAATTTAGGCRCCTTGGTAAAATGTAATCAGACCTCGAGCCATACGCTCTCATMTGAGATAGACAGAGGCATTTATAGTAGTGGATGCAGGTAGATATAATTGAATTCTTAGATTAGACAGTTTTAGAAGAAAGAGGGAAACAGGATATAGACACCCTCATTGTATCATTGTAACATTAACAGGAAGAGTTAGAAGAATCTAGAGCATAGGAGAGAAGCAGAGAACTGTAGAAGAACACCCATGTACAGATCTTGAATTAAATAGAAGAAGTTGATTCAGATTCATGGCTATTGTGTTATTCTCTGTGTATGTGTGTTGAATGCTAGGCTTATGAGTATTTACTTCTTGTTAAGCATTTTCTATTACGCTGTGAGTATGATTTCTTGTGTCTCAGATTGAAATCTGAGAAGAAGTGGAATGAGTTACAATTATTTCTCTACTTGAGCAAGGATTCCTGCAAGGAGTGCAGTTGAAGTCATCCGCAAGGAGTGCATTGATAGAAGGCTCAGATAGTTAACTCTTGTTCTCATACACCTAGGAGTGAGATTGGGTTATATGATCCATGCAAGGACTACGCAGGCTAAGGAGAGTCTCAGTCATGACACTGAGTGAAGTATTGAAGGACTACCACTATGGGCATGCGCAGAGTCAAAGGAAGCTCAAACAGTTGAAGTGTTCGCAGGTTTGCCGCAAGGAGTGTGTGCAAAGAACCTTGTTGAGGCTGAAGTAATTTAGAAAATCTCAGGAAGGATAGGCCTCTGAGTCACTGAAGATCAGTGTAGATAAGTGCGACTTGAAGTTGCAAGAAACGTCACAGGTTGGCGAAGCGGTGAAGGAGTCTCGTGGAGAGGCACTTATTCATTTCGCAGAATCCTCAAAAGGAGGATGGACAGACAAAATATTTGGAGGAGATCTCACAAAGTTTCGAGAACCGTTAGATCTTTTAGAGGTGTGAGGTAGTTACAACGCAAGTGTGGAGAGGTTCTAAGCTCAGGAGGGGCAGTACCGTTGGTCCAAGTCAGTCAGGGCCATTGGATTATTCATGAGATCACCTATCGGGACCTCGTGAGAAAAGTGTCCAAGGTTTGGTAGTGAAAGTCGCGATATTACGATAAACGAGATCTCGAATACTCCGAGAATAGTGTGGGTCCACAGGAGTTTGCAAGTGGACAGGTGGCACATCGCATCTCAGGAGCTCGTAAGTGGAAGAGCTGAGAATTTGATGTCAAGGTTCACGAAGGTGTGAGGTCACAAAGTGGCGAAGTGGTGAGAGGATTGGGAGCCGTCCATCTGAGAAGGACAGGTGGCAAATATCGATAGATCTCACGAACTCAGGAGTTCACAGAGTGAAAGCCCAAGTATTGGGTACTCCAAGTCACGAAGCAACGAAGTGGAAAGAGGACTAGGAGCCGTCCATCTGAGGGGGACAGGCGGTAGAGATCAAGAGATCTCGTGAACTCGGGAGTTCGTAGGGTGAGCGCCCAAGTATTGGGTACCCCAAGTCACGAAGATGCGAGGAGCAAGAAGAAGAATAGTCGTTGGATCTGGATCATGGGAGAACCGTTGGATCTACACATGGGATCGTGTATCGGGGTCTCGCGAGAAAAGACTCGAGGATTTGGCCATGGAGATCGCGATATTGCGATAAGCGATATCCCGACTGTTGGAGGACAGTGTGAGCCATAGCGAAGCCGACGAGTGGAGTACAGGTGGCACAAAGCCATCAGGATCTCGCCGTGAGAAGTTCTGAAATATTGGTGTTAGGATTCACGATCCCGCGAAGTCTGAGGTCTCAGCGAGATAAAGGACTGTTGAAAAGTCAACTCACGTGCGCATCGACATTTTGGCGCATCGAGTATTGGGAGTTGGAAAAAATAAGTTTTTGATATAGCGAGTTGTGAATTCGTGATAGGATAAATCATGATAGGAGAAGGGTGAGGTCAGCAGTGACTCATATCAGCGCTCGGGGACTTGCAAGATTCACATATGACCACTAGCCTTTGGACTCGCAAAGCCGCGAGTCCTGATTTCCCGATAAGTAGAAGGAGGGAAGTCGCGAGAAAGAATCTGTGGGTAGATATTTCCTGATAGGGAAATAGAAGAGCCTGGAAGTTCTTCAGGTCAAGAAGAAGAAGAAGATCCTGTGAGCGGACGTGCCCTGGGTGGCACGCCCTGTGTCAAAGCCTCTTCAAAGGATTTCCTTACCTTCTTGGCTTACAATTTGGCTTTTGATTTGCAGCGTTCCCATTCTTTCAACAAAATATTACCTCGGGTTTGTTCCAAAATGGAAAACTTATAACTTTTTCCTGATTCCCTGTTTGTTGTAGCTATTACAGCCTCTTGAAATGCGACCCGAGCTGCTCCAACTTCTCTCTCTCTAACAGATAAGTTTTCTAATACTTTATAAATAAGCAGACAATTGTCCCGAATCGTCTCTCCCTTGGCAAATAAACTTCGTTGGGCTGCAGAAACCCTGCTCCAAATCTCCATAGCCTGGGACTGGAATATCCTGATATTTATAACTTGGTTTTTGGTGAACTCTAATCTAACCTGTAGCTACCCTATCAAGTCTCTTTGTTGGCCTACCTGTATTTGACTGGTCTGAGCTACCAGCTCTGCTTGTTTGAGCTTAGCTTTGAGCAGCTCAATTTCATTTTTATCGACCATCCTTGCTTGTTCTATTCATGTGCTTGCCTTCTCTTTAGTAGCTTCTTCTGTTGTGTCTAGTTTAGCTTCTAAGGTTTTGATAAAGCGATTTTTTTGCTTCAGCAGATTTTTCAAAACCCCGAATGAAAATTGGTTTGTCGTAGCATATGCCCCTAATGTTTCGACTATTTCTGTCATGAATTCTTCCTTCTTCATATCTTTCCCATCGGTCAACACCTTGAACTTCTTGGTCGTTGATCCCTCTTCTTGATAGAATTCTCTTTTTACCACATCTTTTCTTTTTTTATCAAAAAAGAACTCATTTGGTGGAAGCTCTTCCATCCTTATAGGTCTCAATTCCTCATTGAAAATCCACCCTGCATCTATGTTCCCCTTAGTTGACTGTAAGGGAGTAATGGAGGTGATGGGATCTCTGATTTTATTAGATGATTGGCCTAGAGTGGAAACTAGATTCTTCTTTTTCGAAGGATCAGGAGTTTTCATTTCTGGTTTAGGACTCCCAGTTTGCTCTCCCCTAACCTGGTCTTTTTCCTGTCTGGGTGTTGTATCTTTGGAGCCTTCGGCTTCTTTTTGCTGCACCTCTGTTGTTATTGGATTCTCACCCCACAATACTGGGGGAAGACAACTCCGTTGATGTTCATGGAATTTTAAAACATCGGCCCTCTCTTCGGGTGCCAGGGCTTGTATCCGAGCCAAAACCTAGACATAAGATTTTGTGCCTCGAAAAATGTCATCCGAGGGAAAATTTTCATGTTCGATCCTACTAAGCCCACAACTCGCTAAGTGATTACTTACGACCCTCTATGGATCGTTCTTTTTGAATTCGACATGAACCAATTTTAGGTCCTCCAGGGCTGCTGCCTCAGCTTTAGCATGCCTGAAATATAACAAAGAATAGGAACTTAGATGAATAGGAAAAGGTGGCCATACCTTCTTAGAATATCCCTTAAGCTCCTTACTTATGCCACCGATTACGGTTTATCTGGAAATCTCATGACAAGCCAACCTATCGGGTATGAATAATGGCAAGGCATTCGGAGGAACAGAAGTGCCGAAAACCCTGAGATATGAAAATTTTGCTTCCACGTACGAGTTCACTATACTGCTCAGATTTACCATGATACTGTCTAAGATCTTGGGTGGTGGGTGGTCGAAGATAGGGACATGCAACAGTACCATCACCCAGTTAAATATTTCATACACAAAATCTGAGGCATTGTCTTCCGACAACTTTGAATGGTAGATGTAGATGGGCTCAGCCTCTGATGGAGTCCAGCTCCAACTCATCAAGGGAAAAGGTGTCAAAAAACACA
>ML777229.1:937999-954979 GCA_009831015.1 Picea engelmannii | reverse complement strand
TCCGAAATGTCCACGTAATTTTACTTCTTTTAACTTCAGTCCTAATTAAACATTTTGTATTTTCTTAAGAGTCACTGGTGTTAAAAGCACTGATAGCATTTTTTACATTTCACAATTAGAAGTTGAAATGACATGGTTACATTCACTTGTAATTTGAATTTGTGTGTATTCGTATGAATGAAATGTAATAGAAATAACTTGTAGATGGAATTCATTTGTTTATGTACATTTTTCAATTTGAATAGAAGCATAGCTTTGAGACAGCGCACCATTTGACTTTGAAAAAATGTGAGCTACCAACATGCTGATGCTTATGAAATGTAATGAATCTTTAAATGTATGTTTTGAGTGTTTCTTCGAATTTTCTTGTTTGCATTTTTTTTTATGAAAAACTCATTCCAAATACTATGTTGATGCCTATGAAATGTAATGAATTTTTAAATGCATGTTTTGAATGTTTTTTTGAATGTTTCTTGTTTGTATTTCTTATGAAAAAACTCACTCCAAATATTATGTTGATGCCTTTGAAATGTAATGAATTTTTAATTGCATGTTTTGAGTGTTTCTTTGAATTTTCTTGTTTGCATTTTTTATGAAAAAACTCACTCCAAATACTATGTTGATGCCTATGAAATATAATGAATTTTTAAATGCATGTTTTGAGTGTTTCTTTGAATTTTCTTGTTTGCATTTTTTTATGAAAAAATTCACTCCAAATACTATGCTGATGCCTATGATATGTAATGAATTTTTAAATGCATGTTTTGATTGTTTCTTTGAATTTTCTTGTTTGCATTTCTTATGAAAAAACTCACTCCAAATACTATGCTCATGCCTATGAAATGTAATGAATTTTTAAATGCATGTTTTGAGTGTTTCTTTGAATTTTCTTGTTTGCATTTTTTTTTATGAAAAAACTCACTCCAAATACTATGCTCATACCTATGAAATGTAATGGATTTTTAAATGCATGTTTTGAGTGTTTCTTTGAATTTTCTTGTTTGCATTTCTTATGAAAAAACTCACTCCAAATACTATGCTCATGCCTATGAAATGTAATGAATTTTTAAATGCATGTTTTGAGTGTTTCTTTGAATTTTCTTGTTTGCATTTCTTATAAAAAAACTCACTCCAAATACTATGCTGATGTCTATGAAATGTAATGAATTTTTAAATGCATGTTTTGAGTGTTTCTTTGAATTTTCTTGTTTGCATTTCTTATGAAAAAACTCACTCCAAATACTATGCTCATGCCTATGAAATGTAATGAATTTTTAAATGCATGCTTTGAGCGTTTCTTTGTATTTTCTTGTTTACATTTCTTATGAAAAAACTCACTCCAAATACTATGTTGATGCCTATGAAATGTAATGAATTTTTAAATGCATGTTTTCAGAGTTTCTTTGAATTTTCTTGGTTACATTTCTTATGAAAAAACTCACTCCAAATACTATGCTCATGCCTATGAAATGTAATGAATTTTTAAATGCATATTTTGAGTGTTTCTTTGAATTTTCTTCTTTACATTTCTTATGAAAAAATTCACTTCAAAATATTTGGAGCATCTCAAAATTCTAATCTATATTATTTGTGAGATTTTAATCTAAAGTTCATAGTATATGAATGTTTATAATAACCATTTGAATAAGAAATTTTCCTATTGTTATCCTCACATTTTCTATCAATCATCACAATCTCACATGATCTCCTCACATTTTCCATCAATCACAACATTACATGATCTAGCACATTACCCATTCATTATCATAACCTTACATGTTATGGTAGACACTAATATTAAAAGCACTAATTAGCATCTTTTACATTTACTTGAATTGATTTTTAAATGACATGGTTACATTTAACTTAAATTGGATCACAATTAGAAGTTGCTTACATTTCACCTTTACCAATTAAGAGCAGATTTTTGTTGATGTTTGTTTTTTAAAAAACAATATGATGTCCATCTTATTGGTTTCACATTAAGTTTGTATTAAGTGATGCATGAATGTTTAAGTTTGTATTAAGTGTAATATTGTGTCTTTAAAAGTTTCACCCGTTCAAAAGATTCTGTTTAATGTAAAGAGTTCAAACTCCAATCATAGTTTTCTTCTTTCCTTATTATTTATCATTGATAATTTTATTAAATAAAAAAAATTAAAAAGTTGATAAAAAAAAATTCTCAATTTTAATTAAATAAAATAAAAAAATTATATAAATTTGTATTTTTTTTAAATATTAATTTAAATATTTTAGTTTAGCTTGAATCATTATTATGTGAATTTTGATTATAAAATTTTGATAAAAATTTAAGTACATTTATAAAAATTTAATCAATTACAATTTTTAAATAATTATTATAATTTTATAAAACTATTAAAAAAAAAAATTTTAAACTCGGCTCATTAAAATTATAAACCAATTTAAAATAATTAAATTCATTAAAAACATTAGATTTATCCATTTATTAAATAATTTAATAAAAGTATTTTATTAAATTCTATCTAATGTAGTGATTGTTTTCTCATAATCTAAGCTTTGATATTAGGGTTAACAAAGGGGAGTTTTCTACATGTCTCGAAGTTACAATTTAGCAAGACGTTTAAGAGTGAAATTCCATTAATTGTATCAAAATATTAAAATAAATATCTTATTTCAATAAAAATAAATCACACATTTTGAGAAAATATACTAGAATGTAACTAATGTTAGTTTTAGCATTCAATTTTTAACATAGTGTATAGAACATTACATTGAATGAAGCACCTAGATGAATCATACAATTGCACACATGTCTCTTAAAGATTTAATTGTTTCTTAGCAACTTTCTCTTCAAAATCTACACTTCAAAATCTACACTTTAGACAACTTTTCCATTAATAAGGTGGAGTTTTCTACCTGTCTCCAAGTTTCATTTTAGCAAGACGTTTAAGAGTGAAATTCCATTAATTGTTATGGAAATATTAAAATAAATCACATTTTGGAAAAATATACAAGAGTGTCGCTATTGTCACTATTGTTAGTTTTAGCATTCAATTTTTAACATACTATATAAAACATTACATAGGATGAAGCACCTAGATCAATCATACAATTGCACACATTTATGTTAAAGATTTAATTGTTTGTTAGCAACTTTCTCCTCAAAATCTACACTCTCGATAACTTTTCCTTTTCATTTTATTCTTCAACATTAGTGTCGTTGTCTTTGCCTCAAGATGATCCTTGAAGAGCCTTAATGAAATTTTCTTGTATTTGTGGTAACTTCAACGATTCAAATAAGGAAATATTGGTTGTAGTTTTCTTCATATCTTCCACAAAATCATATTCTAGACTTGTCAAGACAAGGGAAGATGAAGATTTKTGATAGTGGAAGTGGACTAATGAGAAGTTGAAGCTTTATTCATAGGCTCAAAAGTAGATGGAGAATTCAATGTTTTGGTTTTTCTTTTACTTATGGTGTTGTAGGAAATATGAAATAACTAAAATTATTTAACTATTGGCTCACTTGCACACATCCTTCTTAATGCTAGGGGGTTGACAACCCTAGGGTTCCTCTAGAGTTGACCAACAAAACCCCTAAGGAGTCAGAATATCAATATTCATTCAACAACTAGACAAGGTCTCACTTGAGATGCCATGAGAACCAAAGAGACCATTTTTTCTTGGGTCAATGATGAAGGGTTAGTTACACAACGAATCCATTTGGGTTGACAGTCATACATTCCATTGCATTACACTTGTAGAATAAGAATATGTAACAAAAATACATGTGTTCATTAGACACATAATGAACACATCAAAGGACGGAAATCATTATAGCTTTTATTATATTCATTCAATCAGTCACATACATAGATCAAGAGTCTCAACATTTATCAAAATCAATACCATGCACTCTCATACATTCTCAAAATAGTTCATTACATGGTGTTATGCGCTTTCTCTCAGAATCCGCATCTATTTCCTGAATAAACTCACAACTACAATCTCTACAAAGCATGAAGTTAGATTGAACCCAATGAATGGACATCAACAATGCTCTCCAAAATAACAATTGACAAATGACCAATCAACCAACTAACTAACTCATTATTTGACATATTTGATCCCTTTTGTTTCCTTCTCTACTCTAGTGCTCTATCACTTTTAGTTCTGCTCCATGCACTCTATTGAATGCCATTCTTGCATGATTTTTCCACCCACATGTAGTCCACATAGCCTCTTTGGACTCATGGAAACCTTACTACCTTTCCAAGTCATCCGTTAACAACTTAATGATCTCTCATGATGCATGATGTAATCATTCAGGAAGATTTCTATGGCATATAGTAGAACTCAGACTAACATGCTTAGTAGAAATCAAACTAACACATATAGTAGAACTGAAATTGACATGCATAGTAGAAATAAGACTAGTGTGCACACCTCATATCATCTATTGCACAACTGATGGCGTCTGTGCTAAAATATAGTGCATGTGCACAAATGTTACCCAAAACAACATTGGGTGCCAACAAGCCCCCACCACTATTATTTTATGTTCCTCAAGCCAATGGCTTCATGGAGTGACTAACATGATAAAAGGAACTGTCTTCATGAGTTCCTAAAGGAACTCTTTGACATCAGATTCATTAAGGGTGTCTTGAATTTCTTGGATGAGTTGAACGACCTCATATGCATCGACCATCGTAGCTTGAGTAGATGTCGGGTACATTATCTCCATATTCTTGATCACATGGGTGATGATGATTTGTGCATCTATTAACTAACTATAAAATATGAGGGCCGTATCAGCTGCATCAATAGCTAACTATGAAAACATTTTTTTCTCCACCCATGCTGTAACTTAATTTGCTTTGTCTTGGTCGCAATGGCTATCATCGTACCTTGGCACTCGCCCGGAGGTAGAGAAGCCAAGCTGCTCTTCTTTTGGGAAACCTCGACTTCTACCACACAAACTCTATCATCAATAGGACTTAATTTGGGGGGATTCTATAGATGGTTCCACAAGGTGAAACTATATTTTATCACTCCCAAAAAATCCTTAAATTTGTTTTGTCCATACCAAACGAGTATTTAGACTATTGCAATATTATTTTATATCTCTCTCTCCTTGAGTGTTGTCTGTTGAAGCTGCACGGGGAGTGTTTTATTATGTGATTCCAAAGATTGAATGTGCTCATTGATTACTTTAAGTCTCTATGGTGTTGGGATATCTAGTTGTGACTATTTAGGAGTAAAATCCTATGAATATGCCTCATCGACTGCAATGAATAGTTTGGAGCTACTCGATAGAGTAGCCTCATGTTGGGCCTCGATATCCTTCCATGTGGTGACATGTTGGGGGAGAAATTTATCATATGAAGGTCAAAATACTATGTGAAAATGTATTATTCATTTTTATTGAAAAAAAGAAATTAATTTAGTGTGAGAATCCACCTCACATCTAGTTTCCTAATATCGAGGAGAAGTTGAGAGTCTCATGGATGGTTGAGATATTTTCTCAAACCAATATCCTAATTTCATGGATCTTGAGAGTTATTTACACCCTAAAATCCTTGATAGGTATTTTTTTTTAATTTAGAACAACAATTAAGTTTCTTTTCAATTCACTAGACAATAATAGCATTTGCAGGATCACTGAGAGAAACACAATCAAAAGATACATAGAATTTATCCTGGGAAACCCTCATGGGGGAGAAAACCCAGCAAAAACTTCCTTAATATATATTTTCAATACAATGCCAAGATAATAAATCAAAACACTAGAGAATATCCAACACCGAGTAATGTGCCTCTTTCTTCCTTCTTCCGACAACTGGAAACTGCATCTTCCTTCAAACTTGTGCACTTAATGAGTGAGCTAATTAGGTGCCTTCCACTCTTATTTATACTAGATGGAAGGAACTAGGGTGGTGTATCTTCATTAAGCAACTCTGACTTCATCTTCAGTGGCTAAAACAACTATAATTAGGCCTGGGGGGGCAACTTCTTAATTAGCAACATATAAATTAGGGTTTTGACTGATCCACAAAATGGGATTTGGTATTTTACAAATCCAAACATGATCAATCCACAAAATAAGATTGATCTATAATATAATAGCTCTATAATAAGTAGAATATTCATTGCAGTTACAATATTTCAACACTCCCCCATAACAAGAAGGGTATTCTACAACATCGTCAAGAGAGAGAGGGAAGAAACATTAACAACATATGGAACACTGAATGACATACCTATAAATAATCAAAAGTTTTTCTCGTCATCAATCATATCATCATTCACAATATGGATCTCGAATGGCATCATCATCATCGTTCACAACATGAAGCTGGAACCTGAAACATCAACATCAATTAGAATAAAAGAAATAAAAACAGCATCAATAACATCATCATCAACAACATAAGGTTGGAGAAACATCATCATAGCACGAGGTTGTAGAAACAACATAATCACAACACAAGGTTGGAGAAACAACATCATCATCATCATGGGGCAACAGAATGAGGTAGGTGTATCAACATCATTTTGTGGTACTTTGATAATCCCTAGGGATCTGCCCAAGAATCAAAATATTCCCTAGGATATAAAATCCTAATGGAGCTACCACGTGGTACTCTAACAAACCGTCCTTATCGAAACTTCAAGATCTTCCAATAAATCATAAGATTCCCTAGGATTATAAAAATCCTAATGGATCTACCCTTACTGACCACAGCTAGCATGTACATGTACTTTGAAATACCATCCTTATCGGACCTTCAGGATCTGTCCAAGGATGATCAATCCCCTATGATATAAAATCCTAACTGAGCTACCCATTGTTGGTGAGGATACCATAGTGTCATCAGCATCACTCCCCCTTTGGAGGGAGGTCCTTTTGGACAATAGCAAGCTTGTCTCAAAAGTGCTCAAACTTTAAACAATAGAGAGTCTTAGTCAAAAAATCTGCAACCTAATCATATGTGCCAACATATTTGAGCTTTATGGCTCCCCTCTACACCATGTCATGAATGTAGTGATACCGTATTTCTATGTGCTTAGACTTGTCATGGAATACATGGTTCTATGTCATCTTTATGCAACTCTTGTTGTCACATAGAATGATCCAGGGGGTCATTCGTCTTTAAAAAGTTACACTGATCCAATAAGAAGAAATGGTACAATGGCAAAAAAGGTTATTATACATGGTTTTATCAAAGTTATTAGCTATGTTTTAAAGTCAAGCTAAGCTTTATACCATGGTTCAGTGCATAATGTAATAAGGTGCTTGCCACATATTCCGAAAACTAGACTTAATATATGTCTGAACCCCATCCGATGTTTATGCTCAACAAACAGTGCACATTCTACGGTTCTAGCATATCGGAAATATCATATGATATGATATTATAACCAAAAGTCTGTATGTAACATCATATGTGACATTGTCAATGTAACATTATATGTGACATGGTCACATTGCATAGCTCGACGGGTCAACATATGTCATATTGTGTGGCTTGGCAACATCCCTTGGCGATTTTAGCATCGAGTGCACAGTCAAGTTGGCGGTCCGATGTAACATCAAATGTCACATTGCATAGCTCAGCGACTCTTCATAATAGTTTGGAGTTGAGCGCGGGTTTTGTTAACAGGTTTGGTGTGATATGTGCAAATTGGTATAGCCATAACAATACCATGCTAAAAAAGGATGTGTGTAGGCTTGAACACTCAGTGAAACATGGAGTTTCATCTATGAATAGATCCGTTCTGTTATCAAATCGCGCAAAGATAGATGGAAATGCGCCAAGGTCGGGGGCCAAACTCTTGATCTCAGCCTATTTAACATGGCATTTTGTCCATGACAAGGGGAGATTTCTTCATACAGAGATTTCTAGATGTTGGCAATTATATAGTCGACTGTTCTCACTGCGTATTTGGCTTTCCACGTCATCTTGGAGGCCAATTTGTACGTTTCAAGGGAGGAGAGTATTGCTGTAATTTTTATCCAGATACTGTTCCTGTTGAAGTCGACCATTCTCTGTTACACTTGGTTTTATTTGCCAGTTTGTAACTTTTAAGAGAGAAGGTCTTGAAGACTGTTATACAGCAATATGTTCTACATCAGTGAAGTTGTTCTACAGAGACAGGGGACAGAGAGAGGGTTTCGTTGTGTATTTCCAGATTGTTGTTTGTATGTAAAGTCGACTGCACTTTATTATGATTTAGCTTTCTTTGCCTTTTCAAGGTTGAATTGTAATTTCTAGAAGAGTGGAGTCTTGAGGGCTTTGTACAACATTCTAATCTATTTTTATAGTTGTTGAATTTGATGTTCAGAGATTCTAGAAACATTTTGTACCATTTTAAATCCATTAATTGGATTGCTACCCATTGGAGAGGGACCCAGAGACGTATCCCAGTGAAGGGGGTGAACTCCATTAACAACTTCTGCGTTTGTGACTCTCTTTTTCTGTTCTCATTTTCTGTTTCTCATTCTTGTTTTAGTTTTCTATTCATTTCAATTTATAAGCATTCAATTTCTGTTAAATGCTATTTCATGAATTAATCAAACTGATAAACGCATTCTTTAAAAACTTTTAATGCACATAAGTTGAGATCCGACGGATCATATTATGGTATCAGAGCAGGTTAACTACTTATGCAAAGTTTTTGAATGCTTACCAGGTCCAAGTCGAAACTTGGTGAAGGAGAACTGGTAGAAGGTGAACCTGAGATTGGCTTGAGAAGGACATTTTCGAGAACAACCATGTCTTCTCCATGAGGGGAAGAAGAAGGACATACAGAATGGGAAAATTCTGTTGTTTCCGAAAATGAGTTTTTGGAGGCTTTTATCAGCATGAAAGCCATGATGGAAATTGTCCTCGATGAGCGAGCAGAAAGGAAGAAGAAGGAAGAAGGAGATTCATCCAAAGATGTAGAAGTGAAGAAGGAAGAAAAGGGAAAAGGAGTAGGAGGTGATGGTGATCCTCCTGAAACTAATCAAACTTTCTCTTCTTCTCATACTTCTCATTCAAATAATGCAAATTCTAATATGCCATATTTCAAATTGGATGTAAAATTTGAATTACCAATTTATAATGGAGATTTAGATGTTGAAAAGTTAGACAATTGGATCAAGCAGCTTGAAGTATATTGCAGGGTGCAGGGCATTAATGATGACCCTTCCAAGATTCAATTAGCCACTTTGCAAATGAGTGGGATGGCTCTTACTTGGTGGGAGAGCAAGATTCAACAAGATCTTCGAAAGCATGGTAAAATAACTTCAGTTTGGAATGAATTCATTGAAGTATTAAGAAAGCAATTTCATCCTTTAGGTCACATGCAACAATTAATAATGAGATGGAAAAATTTTAGACGAGCTAAAGGACAAAGCATTCAAGAATATACTCATGAATTTAGAAAGAGGGCTATTGCATTGAATGTTGCATTGGATATGCAAGAAACTCTTCTTAAATATATTGGTGGCATGCATTCCTATTTGCGACATACTTTGTTAATGTTTAATCCCAGTAATTTGGATGATGTATGTGTTCAAGCCACACATTTAGAAGCTAGGGGTAAGCTTGATAATGATTCTTTTATGAAGAAGTCATCTAAATTTGAAAACAAAGATAAAAGAAAAGAAAAGGGAAAGAAATCAGCTACCATCAATAAAGAGGGTGAAAAACCTACATGCTCACATTGTCAGTAAAAGCATGATGTTTCAAAGTGTTGGAAGCTTCATCCAGAATTAAATCCAAAATGGATGGGAAGAAATGAAAACAAAGATAAASATAATCAAGCAACTACTGCAGCAGTGATTCAGGATTTGGGATCTGATTCAGGTGATGAGACTAAGATCACAACAATTGGGATCCAAGGTAAAAATAAAGGTATATCTCTTTCCATTAATGCAAGTTCAAGTTCTAATTCATGTGCAAGTACAAGTACAAATCTGCTATCTACTTCTATGCAAAGTGATAAAAGAAGAAGTGAATTGTTTCATGTTCGTGTCATTACAAATCATACAAAGATTGATACATTGTTTGATAGTGGTTCTCAAGTGAATTTGATATTAGAAGAAGTGGTTAAGAACTTGCATTTAATTACTATGCCTCATGAAAAACCCTATCCTCTTAGTTGGGTTACTAATGATACACAATTGCAAGTTACAAAGAAATTTGTTTTGAAATTTGCAATCACTGATAAGTTTATGGATGAGGTAGAACTGGATGTAGTGCCACTTGACATTTGTGGAATTGTACTTGGGAGTCCATATTTGTATGACCGGAAAGTAGTATTTTATAGAGAGAAAAACAAATATCATCTCTTTAAAGGTGGTGTGGAATACATTGTTCGTGCACATCGTATGCAAACAAATCTAGCATTAGTCACTACAAGTCAAATGAAAATGATAGTGAATGCTAGTAGGAAGTTTGCATTAATGGAGGTTAAATGTGAATCATTGGAAAGTGGTAATCCGGAACATGGAATTGAATTAATTAAAAGTGTTCCCGAGCATGGTGCTTTGTTACAGGGACCTGAAAGACTATCACTTACTAGAGATGTACAACATGAAATGCAGTTGCAACAAAGCATGCCTTTTTCAAATCTTGGCATGAATCGGATGATTATTCAATTTCTTCAGAATTATTGTGATGAATATCCTAAGGTTTGGGGTGAATAGTTGTAGCACATGCAGTGCATTAAAACTCCTTTTGAGACTTTTTTTTGTTATCTGTTGAAGTCACATGTGGAATTTTCTTTCGGCACAAAAGATGTGAGAGGTGGACATCATGATGCAAAGAAAACAGTGCAGTAGATAGTGCAAGAACAGTAGGAGAAGAGCTAGGCAATTTGCAAATCCAGGCATGAAAATCATCATCCGTTTGAGGTTGAAAGGCAAGTTTGGTTGCAGATAACCAAGGGAAGATTGAAAGGTAAAAAGCTCAATTTTGTTTATGATCATTTTGAGATCTTTGAAAAGAAGTGTAAAAATTCTTTCTATTTGAGCTTATCTCCAATGAATACAGTTGTATATGCAAAGAATTTTAGATGGTATGAACCTCCTTTGGTCATGGACAAGGAGACTAATATGCAGATTCTAAGCAAGGCAGGATGTATGGAGATTGGAAAGGTGAGGGAACTATACCCTCACTTACTTGCAGGGTGATCTAGGCTTTTGGAGGTCCAAAAGCTCTCCAATGGGGAGGAATGATCCAGGGGGTCATTCGTCTTTAAAAAGTTACACTGATCCAATAAGAAGAAATGGTACAATGGAAAAAAAGGTTATTATACATGGTTTTATCAAAGATATTAGCTATGTTTTAAAATCAAGCTAAGCTTTATACCATGGTTCGGTGAATAATGTAATAAGGTGCTTGCCACATATTCTGAAAACTAGACTTAATATATGTCTAAACCCCATCCGATGTTTATGCTCAACAAACGGTGCACATTCAACGGTTCTAGCATATCAGAAATATCATATGATATGATATTATAACCAAAAGTATGTATGTAACATCATATGTGACATTGTCGATGTAACATTATATGTGACATGGTCACATTGCACAGCTCGACGGGTCAACATATGTCATATTGCGTGGCTTGGCAACATCCCTTGGTGGTTTTAGCATCGAGTGCACAGTCAATTTGGTGGTCGGATGTAACATCAAATGTCACATTGCATAGCTCGGCGACTCTTCATAACAGTTTGGAGTTGAGTGCGGGTTTTGTTAACAGGTTTGGCATGATATGTGCAAATTGTTATATCCATAACAATACCATGATAAAAAAGGATGCGCATAGGCTTGAACACTCAGCGAAACACAGAGTTTCAGCTATGAATAGATCTGTTCTGTTAACAAATCGCACAAAGATAGATGGAAACACGCCAAGGTCGGGGTCAAACTCTTGATCTCAGCCTATTTAACTCGATGTTTTGGCCATGACGAGGGGAGAGTTCTTCATACAAAGATTTCTAGATGTTGGCAATTATATAGTCGACTGATCTCACTACGTATTTGGCTTTCCATGCCATCTTGGAGGCCAATTTGTACGTTTCAAGGGAGGAGAGTATTGCTGTAATTTTTATCCAAATATTGTTCCTGTTGAAGTCAACCATTCTCTGTTACACTTGGTTTTCTTTGTCAGTTTGTAACTTTTAAGAGAGAAGGTATTGAAGACTGTTATACAACAATCTGTTCTACAACAGTGAAGTTGTTCTACAGAGACAGAGGACAGAGAAAGGGTTTAGTTGTGTATTGTTATATTTTTGTTTATATGTAAAGTTGACTGCACTCTGTTATGATTTAGCTTTCTTTTCCTTTTGAAGGCTGAATTGTAATTTCTAGAAGAGCGGAGTCTTGAGGGCTTTGTACAACATTCTAATCTATTTTTACAGTTGCTGAAGTTGATGTTCAGAGATTCTAGAAACATTTTGTACCATTTTAAAGCCATTAATTGGATCGGTACCCATTGGAGAGGGACCCGGAGATGTAGCCCAGTGAAGGGGGGGAACTCCGTTAACAACTTCTACGTTTGTGACTCTCTTTTTCTGTTCTCATTTTTTGTTTCTCATTCCTGTTTCAGTTTGTTGTTCATTTCAATTTATAAGCATTCAATTTCTGTTAAATGTTATTTCATGAATTAAGCAAACTGATAAACGCATTCTTTAAAAACTTTTAATGCGCATAATTTGAGATCCAACGGATCATAGAATCATGGTTGTTTTCATCTCCAGATCAAATAGACCTATCAACAACTTTCGAAGCCATATGGCTTCACAACTGGAGGAACATACATTAATGTATTCTGCTTCTGTTGTCCTGAGAGAAATACTATATTGCTTCCTACTCTTCCATGAAGTCATGGATGACCCTAGAATAAAACAACATCATGAAGTGCTCTTTATATAAAAAACACTTCTAGTCTAATCTGAATCAGTATAACCAATCATTATGAACTCATAATCTCCATTATAATAGCGACCAAAGTCCAACGTACCCTTACGGTATCTCATCACATGTTTTGCAGCAACAAGGAGAACACTTATAGGCTCTACTAGATAATGACTCAATATGTTCATAGCAAAACATATATCTGGCATAGTGTTCGTCAGATACATCAACAATCCAATGATATGTCTGTACAATGTAGCATCAACTAATTATGATGAAGTATCAACCATGAGCTTCAAATTTTTTTCCATGGGTGCGTTCATGGATTTACACTCCAACATATCAAACATTTTCATCATTTCAACTTCATACTTCCCTTGGTTAAGGAATAACTTATCTAGGATCTGTTACACCTCAAGACCTAAGAAATAATTCATTAGGCCTAGGTCTTTCATCTCAAATTCTGCAACAAGCTTCTTCTTACAATCAATGATGAGATTTTCTTCTCCAATTAAGAATAAGTCATCCACATACAACATAAATATAACAGAATCATCATTCATGACCTTGAAGTAAAGGTTAGAATCAACTTTTCTCTTGGTAAAGCCCAAGATCGTCAGGAAACTGTCAATTATTCCATACCAAGCTCTCAGAGCTTTCTTCAATCCATATAGAGCCTTCTTCAACCTAAAGACATGTGTATTACTATCTTCAAATTCAAACCCTTGAGGTTGTTCTATATACACTTCTTCTTTGATGACATCATTCAAGAAGGTTCTTTTCACATTCATTTGTTGTAACTTCCACTTCATCTTAGTTGCAAGGGCTATGATGGTTATTGTTATCATTGAAAAATCATCTATAGCATTACAAAAAATGGTTGAAGAAATAGATCAATGCCAACAAAAAATAGTACACCAACAACACCAAAATCCATCAAAAAGGCACAAAAATATATACTTGGTTCAAAAAATAAAGTGTACAAATTCACCAAAGGAAGCGCGTGAAAAATGCGCAGGCTATCAAAGACCAAATCGTGCATTGTGCGTAGAATGTGCAAGATACGTGACCATCTATGAGAAAATCCATGCACTTCTCATGAATGGTGCATTTATGAATCTTGGTTGCCTCTCAACCACTTCCAATCCGACCCCCAACACAATTTGACACTCAGATCTGAGCGAAATCTAGCTTGGAGGCTAGTCGAGGGCTAGGAAGTGCCCTAAAAGGCCCCTTATTTGCACTATGAAGAAGTTGTATCTTTCCATGAATGGACACTATAAATATGTGCCATGGGTGTGCTAGAAAAATAAGAACTTCAAGGTATTGTTACACTGCAAGAATTATTCTTGGAGAATCCTCTTTTCTCTTTGAATCGTTCAAGCACTATAGAAAGGGTCATTCCACTCACCTCTTGAGTGGATTGGAATTGTATTTCTTCACCATTTCTACTTTCCATTGAATGAAGAGAATATCTCCCTACTAGGGAACTCAAGAGCCCTCCCAAGGACGAAGAACCTCTGTCTTGTTTAGTTGACTTAACTAGGGCAGTAAGTGTTGTGTTTTTTCTCACCCCCGTGACAAAACCAACACAACAGATTGGCGACCATACTAGGGATTGCGAATCAAATTCCTCCCTACTTAAGTCTTGAGAGAATTTATTTCTAATTTTTTGGATATGCAGGTAAAAAAACAACCTAATCCATTCTTCCAAATTCATAATTCAGAGCCAAGGCAAGAGAATTTCATTTTGAAATTTCCTTCTCGACGCATCACAGATAGTGTGCGGATTTCGAGGCACACAGATGCGCATTTATGCACTTTGTGAACTGTGCACATGAAAACCTTCATATATATGTACATTGTGTGGATTCTACATGCTTAGAATGAATTTTAGAACTGCAACCTGCACATAAGTTCATTTTTTTCCAAATTGTAAGGATTTTTATGAGTGGTTTGAGGGCCCCTTGCCTTCATATTTTAATTTCCTGCACTTTGTAAAGCAATCACACTTCACTTAGAGTCCTTTATCACAATGATGGTTAGATAACATAATCACATAGGGGTAAAAAGAATCACAATTCTTCTATTTGATTTTGTTTCCACGTGGATGGCTCATTTGGCATTTTAAAATTTTTGAGCTAATGTTATTGTTTTTCCAAAACACAATCAATTAATTTGGGACTAGAAATCAATTTTAACTCCCAAGTAAGCTCTTCCTCCGCACCCAAGTGTGATCTCGGGAATCCGAAAAAGGTGGTTGAAAGGAAATTTCATCTCTTAAAAATTATTAGGAGAGGACAAAACCCCCCTAGGGTACCTCTTAGTTTTGGAAATCATCTTAAAGATTTGTAAGGGCCCATACATTCCCACATGTTTGCAATCTTAGGATAGTTTCTAAAAACTTTCTTAGTCTAGGAATCACTCTAGGAAAGTTTAAAAGATCAAGTAACGGGCCCATACATGCCCACATGTCTACAATCCTAGGACAGTTTCAAAACTTTTTCTAGTCTAGACAATGTTCTAGGGATTTTAAAGGATCGAGAAAGGACCCATTTGTTCACATTTCTTTCAATATTTCACAAGGTTGTACCAAAGAAACATAGTAATTTAGGTAATAATATTTTTAAGGACCATAGGAAGTCCACATGCTACAATATTACACTTAACTTATTAAAAACTATTTTGCACACTTTTCACTTTCTTGCACACAAAGCCACTCATCACACACATATTTTCTATTAGCATAATGGAGGTCAAAGTAGGATTTATTTTTAGTACTCACAAAGTACTTCAAAGGAACTCCGAAAGATATAACTACTTCTTTATAAATTATCCACACCAATTTAATTCAAACGATGTTGGTCCATGACCCCAATATCTCAACCCACTCCATCTAAAACAGTTCTAAAGATGCACTAAATTTTCCTCCACAGGAGGTGCCTAAAGAAATTTTTAGTCTAGGTAGGATCTCGAGGGTAGGAATCCAAATAACCTTGCGTTATTAGATTCTCACACTTTGAAACAATAGAAGTTGAGAGTAGGGATCCTTCAAATCCTCCAAGTCAAGTGTTCCTATACCATAATGCAAGGTGATACCCATGAAGGGTCGAAGGTCGAGGTCCGGTTGTTCTGTGCATCCCTTATTGAGTCACCCAACTATTGTGAGGGTATCCAACCCATGAAACATTTTTTAGGCCAAAAATATAAATGTTTCACTTTGACCGAGGTACTTAGTGGCCAAACATAGGATATATACCTAGGTGGAGGCTGTGAGCTGCAATCGCACCTTGATCATATTTTGTGTGGCTATTGGGAAATATCGCCAAGTCTTTCAGGATATGCCCCCTCGGGCCTCTACCCCTCATTATAACTGATTACATCAACCTTCACTAGTTCCTCCTCCAGTGGAATCATACCCCACTATCGAGTGCTATTGGAAGGCCCAATGCTAAATTGAGAGGAACGATGATAGGTCTTTTTAGGACAAAATCCAACTATCCACATGCTTGTTTATTTTACAGTTGATTTATGTATGATGTTCATTTGATTACATGCAATTGTGAGCTATACTATTTTGTGAAGGTCAAAAATATAAAAAGCTCTTTTATTTCTCTCTTTTCACCATTTGCACACAGTCACTTTTCTAGTCAGAACCATAGGGGAACCATAGAATCCATGTCATTCTAGATGCTTGCAGAATATCCCTCCTATTCTAGGAGGAGTCCCTAGTCTCACCAACTCACCCTCTCCACCATCTCACACCCCTGTGAGTTTGATCCTCTTGGGATCGACCTTAATTGGTTCTACTTTGCTTGGTTCAAATACCCAAGTCAATCCATATATTGGTTCTCCTTCACAAGGAGGTAAGAGACAAACTTATTCTCAAGGGAGAAGTAAAAACCTACCAAATATCTCTCAAGGGACAGTTCCATTACTTACACACACAATGGATAGAACCAATCCTCCACCAAATCCCCCTATTCCATACTTGGCATCCCTCGGCATTCTTGATTTAACCAAACTCACAAATGATATGATTTTTCATGATGCCACTTGGCCCAATATGTTAAGGTCCTAACCC
>ML777229.1:894716-932049 GCA_009831015.1 Picea engelmannii | reverse complement strand
TGTGTATTGTGAAGATTATGCTGGATATTTCACTGTTATTCTGTTATTTCTAGCATTTCGTTTCTGTTCTGCATATTTTATATATCTGGTATCTTGCACAATATGCCTACCAAATTGCCTTCAGATATTCCGAAGTTTGAAGGAAAAGAAGGGGAAGATCTTTTGAATCATGTTATGACCTTCCACTTAAGGTGTTATTCAAACAACATCATGGATGATTCCAACTGCTTGAGGTAAATAACTTTCAATGGTTCATCACCCAAATGGTATGTGGAAGAAAAATGAGGGTACCATGTGACCTTTGAATCATTGGCCAAGGAATTTTTGTCCTTTTTCCAATTACCAGTTCGTTATGACACTCATTTAGAACTTCTCACCGAGTTCAAACTAACCACTGCTATCCATATCAATGAACACATTCATGAATGGAATTAATGATATAGTTTGTGTAAATCCAAAACCACCAAAGAACAATGTCTTCATTGGTTTCTCAAATTGCTCGTCCCTGTGATTGCAAAGGATGTAGCATCCACATTTCCTCAATGAGAAGAGGAAGCCATCAACAAAGCCCAACAATTTGACCTCATATATTCTCAATCTAGTTACTTGTACATAGTATTTCGTGATGCACTCAGACCCATACCATTTGGCTAGGGAAAATCTGGGATGTCCCATGTTGTGGATGGGTTGATTGGTTCTATGAAAAATATCAATCCTTATGACCACCCATCACCTACTTATGGTAAAAATAAGTATCCTAAACCATATGGAGGGACGTCTTATTACCCTTCTCCCACTCACCAATAGTCATATTCTATTGTTCCCCCTCAACCATTGGGGCGGGGGGGCACTAGTACTCCATATTCATACGGTCTCTCAATCTAGTACGGTTCCACCCCCAACCCTCATATATAACCCAAAAAGTAGTGGAAGTACTTCCATTTCCTAGTCCTCCCCAGCAGGTTTCGCCTCCACTAGGACAACGACATGTTGATGTTAACTTTGCTCAACCCTCTCCCATTCAACATGTTCATGATTTTTAACAGTTGAATACAACAAATCCTTCTCACCATCCGAATAATTCCAAGAATAAAGGAAAAAATTGAAACAATAACAACCCAGGACCAGGAGGAAATAACCCCCAACAAAATCGTCCCGTTGGGGGAAACTAGAGTCAAGGAAACCAAAACCCCTAAGGGGGAAATAATAACAATCAACCATGCCTAGGGAAGAACAAAATCTCAGAACTAACTTCTCGTGTTCTCTATGTGTTGATTATGTACATTATATTCACCACTTCCCCCAAATTTTCGATTACAAATGGATAAAACAATCCATGAAAACTGATGCAGCCCCCCCTTCTCTCCTCGAGGCTACGTGACCTGCCAATCAAGGATATTTGATTCTTGGAGTCAAATCGACTCTCTAAAATCTTAATGGTCTCGTTTGTGAGTAAACAAAGTCCCTTTCAGTCTTTTGGTGTAGGTTCTATGGCACACACAACCTCTCCCTTCACGTTGTTGAACTACCAGGGTTCAAGCATTGACTCCTTTCCTATTATCCCCTTCCTAGATATGACCTTGGTCTATGACCTCACACAAACATGTGATCACGGGTACATTCAACGGTGGTTTTGTATCAACCCTCTTTTCTCCCTACAATTCACTACCAATCACCACGCATCATTTTGGTGATACCATGGTTTCAATTGTGGCTGCTCTCAAATTTTTAAAACCTGAGCACTTTCTGGCCCCGCAATTCAACTTGACCATTGATATTGAAATATTGGGTGAGGTCTCTTGATTGATTACCCATATCTTCTTCCTTTCCAATCAACGACTTAGATCTACCCCTTTCAAATAAACGATCATGATTTGCTTCGTGATTCAGGTTTCAAAGTTTTCAACTCTCAAACATTACCTTCTCTACAGTGACAAATCTCTTGCCATGTGTCCTCTTCAAATAGATGGTTCTAACCATTTTGGGATTTCAGACTTCAGAAATCTCAACTCTCAAACTTCTCCTTCCCCCAAATTCTATTATCCAAAGCTTGTGATATATTGATGTGTGTCCCCTGTAAATCAACGGTTGTGATCCCTTTGGGTCTTTGTACTTTGAAAAACTCAACTTTCAACCTTCACTTTCCCTCAAATTGCAAGGATTTATGTCGTGTGTCCTCCTGGATAGGACAACTGAGATTCACTTTGGGTCTTCATCTGGAGTCCACAGATTTTCTCCACGTGTCCTCCTCAATCTGACGGCTATGATTTACTTTGGGTTTTTACCCAAAGTCCACAAATTCGCTCCACGTCCCTCTGGATCTAATGGTCCATATTAACTTCAAGTATTTACCCAGAATCCACAGATTTCTTCCACACACCCTCTGGATCTGATGGTCTAGATTCACTTTAGGTCTTTACTCAGAGTCTATATATTCTGCCACATTCCCTCTAGATCTGACGGTCGAGATTCACTTCGGACTTCAGGTTTCTGGAATCTCAATTCTCAACTGAATCCCAAATTCTTTTATCCAAAGTTTGCAATCTATATCCATGCATCCCTCTGGATCTGATGGTCCAGATTCACTCTAGACTTCGGGTTTCATAAGTTTCAATTCTCAACTCAAATCCTCGAAATGAATTTTCCCAAAGCCTCAAATTTGTCGACACATAACCCCCTGGTGACCAATGGCCAAGATCTGTTTTGGCTCTTCAACAATATCTCCTCCTATGTGCACACAGAGGCTAAATATCATGCACTTTTCTTAGATCTGACGACCTGGAATGATCTTTCTCCCTCTTGGATGTATCTTAACTGATGACTCGCGAAACCTTCAAAACTTCACTTCCTTTGAATATTTCTCCCACTATCTCTCCTTCTACTCTTTTGACTCCTTAAAGAGTTATTTTGACACTTAGTCAAATTTTGGGTCTATGCATTCCTTGCAATAGACTCTTGCACAATATTTAGCTTCTTGCCTGCGACTGTGCACACCGTGCAGTAGTCCCTTTTCACTCCTTGCAAATGGAAACTCTACGCTATCTCTTCTGATCTTATGATTCGAAACAGACTGAATCACTCCTTATGTTACATTCTCACGCAAGACTTAAGTTCTTGCAGACGACTGTGCACACCTTCCAGCATTCACTTTTCACTCTTTGCAAAGGGAAATTTTCATGCTATCTCTCCTGAGCTTTCTGAGTCAAAACAAACTTTGTGACCACACTCCTTGTGGACTATATGCACACCTTGCATGAACTCAATGAAGATAACAATTGAAAATTATCTAAACACTTCATAGTTTCATATTCTTAATAATATAATTCATTCATTCATGAAAAAAACAATAACATGGAATTGTAAATTGTAGCAATGCCATGCATTGGATCAATTTTCCTCTATTATATTCATTCAAAAGTAAATTTCTACAACTATGATAAAACAACAAAAAAAATCAGCAACAACTAAATCAAAACAAACTCCTACTAACTTGCAATAGCCTCATTCGGGCATACAAAACCTATATTTATCTCATAGGGTTCCTAGGGTTCCCCTCGACTACTCATCTACTCAAGAAAAAAACTAATTGTTACTTAATTTCTGTTACATACAAGACTAGGAGTGAAACTCCTAGATCACTCATGATCACTCTCTCCCAATCATTTGATCTTCTTTAGTTTTTGATCATTTCAAAAATATTTGCAGGAAACACAATGGTTAATATTATGAAATGGTTTTAAGGCACGCTAAGGCACCAAGTTATCTCTCCACATGTTCTTTCTAATGATTCTCTTGCATAAAAAATGCAACACCCTCTGGCACGACCAACCCCTCAACAATCCCCATAGCATTATTTTCAACCACCACCTCTTGTCATTTTGAAAAACCCTATTCCACACAAAGGTGTGATGAATACCCAAAAAGATATCAACTCTACACCACAACCAATGGGGAAATATCAAAACCCAGGTCCCAATCAACCCGGAAATCTAGTCAATCACAATATCTTCCATACCAGTGAGGAAGATACTCTTCTGCAAACACGCAGTTGTCCATATGGCCTACCTGCTGACTCTACCCAAACCACCTCAGAAGAAGCTCCCTCTACAACTAGAAAACCATTGATGATTCCCCGCCCTAACATTGAAACAAACCCCCATATACCCCTCATGCCTTTACGATGGAATGTACATAACCCTCATGCTAGGGTAGCCCATAACTACAGTCTATTTGATGACTTAGGACAATCTCCTGCAACCATGTCTGTGTTGGAGTTCCTCCAAAATTATCCATCATAGCACAAATCCTTTCTTTCCACCTTGGGGGCAGTCGACCCAACAGATACTCGGCTAATCACCTTTGATTTAGATAGCAGATAACCATGCCTCCCCACTCTGGTATCTTTTTAGATACCATTTAAGATCTGGAACATCATATTTCATTGGTGCATCATCGATGAAGGTTCATCCACATGCATCATGTCCAAATTAGTATGGAAAAACCTTGACTCCCTTGAGCTAGTACCATCTTCCATCACCTTGAGATATTATGACATTCAACCATCATCCCCTAAAGGTATCTTCCAAAATGTCCCTATAGAATTTGGGGGCAAACCCATCTTTATTGACATTGAAGTTATTGATGCCCCACTTGACTACAATATCTTGTTTGGATGTAGCTACATGTATGCTATGAAGGCGATAGCCTCTTCTATGTTTCGTACAATGATGTTCCCCCATAACGGGAAAATCATCACCATCGACCAACTTACACATTACGAGCCTAATCATTTTTCCAAAATTGATAACATCCTCCCCCTTGTCTGCACTAGATTAGATTCTTTTTGAGTCATCAATATTGGTCCTAGAATATTCAAGGACCCATCTAGGGGTGATTTTAAGGATGGGAATTTATTTTAAAATGTAGAAAACTTGGCAAGTCTTACTAATCCTTCATATGATAACTATAAACATTTAGCGATATTTTTGTAAAAATATTCAAATTTCTAAGAATTTTATATAATTTGTATAAAATTTTGGCGAATTTTAAGGTAAAATGATTTTATCCTATAGAATTTGGGAGAATTGTTTTTTAGAATAGCGAATCTTTTTTTGGGAAAACCATGGAAAATTAGCCTATGAGCGAAATTTAGCCCCTAAAAGCATCCCTTGACCCATCCTTGTTATTGACTTATAATAGAGCACCACCTCTCCTAAACCCTTCTATTTCAGCACAAGTCTGTGTAGTTTCCTCTGACGAAATAGATATGAGAGACAAAACTCCTCTCATTGAGTCCCCTCCCCACATAGAAGTTCCACCAATCAGAGAATCACTACCTCAAGAATTCCTTGAAAACACCACTGCACCACTTGTCCCTGATTCCCACCCCCCCCCACAAGGGAAAATCCTGGTTTGGGAAATAGTCCCCCAGTCCATTACCCAAATCCCTTTTTTCTACTCCCAACCTAGAGTCCAATCATTCCAGGTAGCTGCTACCCTCACCCTTCCCAACATGGTTCTTTCCATCCCTGTATGGTATCTCCATCCACCCTTCATGATTCCTACACCATATCTCCCTCCTCGGACAGATGGATTACCAATGCAAATCCTAGTACAGGCTCCTACCACACCACCCCCACCCCTAACTAGCAGAAATACCACCACCATCGGGGGCAGACAAAGGAAAAATGAAACCATAGCTCCACCCTCTACCCTATCCCAACCTCCTTATGCACTATGAGAAAGATAAGGACACCCCACTAACAAATGTACTAGTATTCTTGAGTTACGCAATCTTATCCAGCTCCCTAAAGAAACCCCATTGCTTTCCAGACCATCAACTACATCCACCGCTACTACGGAGTCCTCAACCACATGCAATAAAGGGTTATGAACCAATTTTACGTGTGCTATATGCTCAAAAGATGGCCATTACACTCATCATTCCCTAGTTCTACCTTAATTCTTCCAAACATTAGCCATAATACGCTACACATCTTGGCCTAAGCCCTCTTAGGCACTCCCTACTGATGCTTACATTATTGGCATTCATTATATTCCATTGTGAGTCCCCGAGAAAACGAGATATCATCAACAGTGTCTTGAGATTTGGTTTATTTTGAGCAGGCCATCGCACCCTGTACATAATATCCCTTCTACATCCTCACCACTTGAGGACAATAACACTTACCCATTGATAGTTCCCCCTTTCATCTCCCAAGATCCCCTGTATTATCACATTTTCCACTACCCTTGACTTCCCTTGGAATGTGATCCATCATCGAGCCGTTTTCCTCTCATAAGAGATATTTCACCCTCCTAATCAAGCCTCTATGTGCACGATCGAAACAAGGATTTTATTCCTCCGAGGAATATTGACTGGTTCAAAAACCCTATTCCTACCCCCGATGCTTTTGTAGAAGGAAACATGGCCAACATATCCCCCACAGTCGAAATTAACATTTCCATTAAACCAGGCATCGTATAAGAGATCATTGTTGGTGTTGCATGCTCCCATGAAGAAATCATTTCTTACAAAGATCTCTTTCATGAATGTTGAGATATTTTTTCCCAGTCATATATGGAGATGCCTGGCCTCAATCCTTCTATAGTCAAAGATAAAATCAACACATGGTTGGATATCTCCCATGTTCATCAAAATCAATTCCCCCTACACCCATCCAATGTTGCGGTTATCAAAGATAAAACTGACAAATTACACTTTTTCAGGTTCATTTACCCCATTGTGTACAATTATTTTGTCTCCAACCCCATCTCCGTTAACAAAAAACAAGGAACTATTCGCATCTGTACAGACTTTCATAACCTCAACCATGCTTGTCCCAAAGACAATTCCCAACCCCTTTGATCAACCAAATAATCGATGATTGTGCCAGCCATGAGGCACTTTCATTTATGGATGGATTCTTCTGCTACAATAAAATTCCAATCCACCCATCATATCAGTACAAAACCTCTTTATAACCCCTTCGGGCACCTTTTCTTATCACGTCATTCCCTTTGGGCTAAAAAAAGTAGCTTCTACTTTCCAACAAGACATGATCTATGTCTTTCATGATATTTCTCACATCATTCTCACTTACTTAGATGACCTCACTACTTGATCCAAAAATAGAACCCAACATTTATACAACTTATGCATCATTTTCCAATGATGTCGCCAATATAATATCTGCTTGAACCCCCTTAAGTGTGTCTTTTGCATCACTGTCTAGTGCCTCCTTGATTTCATTGTCTCCCAACATGACATCACCGTGGACCGCCTCAAGGTCCAAGCTATCACAGAAATTCCACCACCTAGGACTTTATGCCAACTGCAGATATTGCAAGGCAAAGCCAACTTTTTACGTTACTTTGTCCCAGACTAAGCCACTCACGCACATGGTTTTCTCCGCTTACTGCATCATGATATCCCATTTCAATGGGATAAACATGATCAAATAGCTTTTGAATATTTAAAATAATCCCTATCCAATTCCCCTTTGATTAGTCCATCAGACTATGATTGTGATTACATCCTCTATTTATCAGCCTCTATTGTTTTTGTCGTAGGATTCCTCATACAATTAGGGGACAATGGTTGTGAACATGTGATTTACTACATTAGTAAAAACCTTTCAGGGACACCCTTAAGAAATATACCTCCAACTAGTCCTCAACAACCAAGAAAAGCAAGCATATGGTGATAATAAATGATGTTAGCACATTCAATATCATAATCCATTAATAAACATGAAAAATACTCATGTGGAATAATAACTAAAATATTTGCAAGATATCAATTGGATGGGAAAAGAGTATTTCTATTAATATATGATCAACAAAAGTGAAAATGTTACAGACTTTCGTGTCGGCACGGTTCAGAATTGAGAAACTAAGTTGCTTCTAGCTAGGCCTCCACCACTTTAGTCCTCCACCAAAGGCAAGCTCGTAAAAGAGAAACAATGAGATTCTAAATCAATAAGGGAAGAGCTTGGGGGATGAACACTATGTTCAGACTTAAAGGACAAAGGGATGGAGACTCAATATGAAGTAAATAATTCCTCCAGAGTATCTTTTCTCTCAAAATTGAATTCTTTCTCCTCTTTCCATAGCTCGGAATTAGCCCATTTATATCCTTCAAAATGGAACTGAAGGGTCGAGTTGGAACTTTTCCAGTATATTGAAGGCCAAGGATTATAGATCTCCTATCGTGACATGGAAACTCGACATTAATTTTCATTTTTTGGCACAAATCCCAAAGTACATGGTTTGTAGTGGAGAAACCTACGTATACCCATGTTGTATTGTAGGAAATATGCGTACATGTGAAAAAATATGTATTTTTAGCTCTGGATTTTACAAACATGGATGATAAGTCTGCATAGGGAAATGGAAAAAAGGCCTTATATGAAATATTGCATAGGGTGAGGAAACTCTTGCTATAACATATGCTCCATAATGTGTGAGATCAAAGGACTATCTACGATGGCTAAAATACATTATAAACAACCCAGAAGTGGAGTGATGGGGAACCAACTGGAATAACTAGTTGCTCATTACATTCTGCACTGACTTTGCATACATGGCTTCCAATATAATTACACTGCAGATCCATGTGAAAATATACCAAACAAGTGTTTTTGGCCATGAATAGGAAAAGAAAAATGTGGTTATATGCCAAAAGTTGTCATTGTCCTTGTAGTCCAAAAATTGTGACATTACATTCATCTTCAAACTACCAAGATCCTAGCAGATTCCAACCCCATGTAGTACTTGGTTAGTTGACAATAGATAAATGGAAAATTTTCCCGATGGATTTTTATCCTCCAAGAATACTATCTAAAGTTATCTACTCCCAAAAGCAAGAAATATCTTGTCCTAGCTGAAATCATTACGGCTTTTCCCTCAGATTCCAAAACTTCCCTCATCAATGAGGATTTCCCCGATGAACACCTCTTCTTGATATCCTCAAATGAACCCTAGTACGGTGGCCTCCTCTTGTACCTTAGTACATAAAAATTTGGGTCTCACCTCTCTCGAGATGGTCACCGATGAATTCTCCATTAAGCTCCCCGATACCTCCTCATAGGGGACATTATTTACCGACGAGGGGTCGATACCATCCTTCGGCGATGTCTTACCATCAACAAAGATGATCGATTCTTGAATGATTTCCTGATCCAAGTGGATATTGGTGGCCACCCATCTTTTCTAGCTGGCTCAAAACAACTTTCTAGCAATTTTGATAATTTACTATTTTTAGCAGTTTTTCAGGTCCTGAACTTCCATAGTCGTTTTGAGGCCCTAAATGACGTTTTTTAGGGTATGTTGAAGTCGCAAAATTTTGTGCAACTGTTGTATCCCTTGGATATATATTTGCAAAGGGATATCATACGCCTAAAATGGAGATCGCATGCGAAAGTTACGACCCCGTGAAGTTGATGTACTGACTTACCCAAACGGGGCCCACATGACTTTTGGCGCTTCATCTCCTAGGATTAGGTTTTTGGATGTTTAGGTTTTTTGAAACTCATGTTTATTGTAAAGAGGCCTTGAGAGCCTCATTGTGATCATATTCTTGTGAATGAGCGTATCCGTCACATCTCTTCTCAGAGATAATCCACCACCATTCCAACAAGCTTGTTTTCCACTGCATTTTACAGTTTTAGCTTATTTCCTTATTAAATAGAAAACCAACTTTACTATATCTCTGTTATTCTTTGTTAAGCATATGGTAATAATCTATAGTCATTTCATTCTTCTCATAAAATCCGGATCAGTGGTATCAGAGCAGTCTGCTCCTTATCTTCTTAATGCATGCCCCCAACGAGGTCGGAGTACAAAGAGTTGGGTCTCGAGCTTGTTTCTCTTGAGGAAAAAATCTCTCGCACACCCAAGTGACCTTTCATGGAAGGAGAAAATAAAGATGATGGGATAGGATATCCTTTCAAAATATTTATTGAGGAATCCTTCATGTAACAGAGGAATGATATGATGGATAATTTCATGCAAATCCATCAGCGACTACCAATAAGCGACGCATCTTCTTCGAGCAAAGGCACCGCCCCCTTCAAGGTACAAATAAACTTCAATATTCCTATATTTGAAGGTTAGATAGACGCAGATGATGTATACAAGTGGTTGAATCTACTAGAAGGGTATTTTTCTTTCCATAACTTTTCAAATAGAGAAAAAATTACTTTTTCACTCCTCAAAGTCGTTCCCCAAGTCAAAGATTGGTGGGAAACTTTCTATGAGAAAAAGGAAATAGAGGAACCCTCATTATTTACAGTCATGGCCACTTGGGAATCCTTCAGGGATGTTATTAAGGAAAAATACTACCCTGTCGTAAGTTATGATGACTTGTATAGCAAATGGACCACACTGCGATAGGAAAGAGACCAAGCAGTGCCAGATTTCACAAATATATTCCATACCTTGCGCACCAAGATGGGTATCAAATATTTGGAGTGCCATATAGTGCTCAAGTATCACAGTGCTCTGCATAGATACATCCAAACCGAAATGGAATTTCTGGACATCTCATTCTTGGGCACGACCTACCGATATGCCGTCAAAATCAAGCAGAAGCTCAAACAAAAGACGCGACAATTTGGGTTGGGGAACTCTACATAACAAAAGCTCGGAAAGGGCGGCCCCAACCCACAGAACAAATGACAGAGAAAATATGGATAGTATTAGGACAACCAATCCAATACATAAGCAAAGAAAGATATCAGAAAGACAAAGAAAGATATCGGGAAGTGGTACGACTTCCATAAGAGCCCTTGGCATAAAACTGTTGACTGTCGCTCAAAGCAAACGCTAGTGGCTGAAGTGAAAGCCTCTGAATCAGATGCAGGTTTTAACTTTGAGTCATAACTAGAAAGGGGAAGACAGATCATTGACATGGAACCCAGAGCCACCATTGCTACCACCAAGATCCTGCATGGTGAACCAGACGAGCCAGAAGAAGGAGAGTGCCTCTTCCATTCAAAGATGTGGGTAAAAGGCACCCCACTGCACTTCATCATTGATAGTGGTAGCCAAAAGAACCTCATATCAGTAGAGGTCATCAAGAGTTTAGCCTTGCCGACAATGCTGCACCCACAACCCTACACCATTGGATGGCTCTTCCAAGGAAGCAATCTCCGCGTCATCCAATAGTGTCGACTGCCATACGACATAAAGCCCTTCAAAGATGAGGTATTGTGTGATGTTGCTCCTCTCGAAGTTTGTTATGTTCTTTTGGGCCAACCTTATTTATGGAAATGTTATGTTGTATATGATTCTAGTCCTCATAGTGTTATTATTACTTTGAACATGAAATTGTACAGGATACCCGAGGTTGTCCCACCTAGTGTTATTTCCTTGATCTCTACTAAGAAATGAAGGAAGGTCATCTCTCAGATGGGGAAGTTTGTCTTCTTCGTGATTTGCTCTAAGAATGAGAGAAAAATCACAGCCACATCCTGAGTCTCTGCGTCTGACCTCTCCACACAGCAAAAGAAAGTAGATAAGGTCATGGAAGAATACTTAGATATCTTCTCCTCACTTAGTAGGGTACCTCTACACTGCCAGGTCAAGCACCCCATCGATCTGACCCCCGAAGCACCGCTTCCCAATGGGCCAGCCTATCGTTGCTCTCTATTAGAGAATGAGGAGATCAATCAATAGATCCAATAATTTCTCCACAAGGGGCACATCCTTCCCATCTCATCACCTTGCGGGAGCCCAATCATGCTGGTACAGAATAAAGATGGAACCTGGTGACTTTGCATTGATTATCGGGCTCTGAATAAAATCATAGTTAGAAATTGGTACGTGATTCCCTAAATCAAAGACCTCCTTGATCAACTCATGGGGGCCAAATACTTCAGTAAGATTGATCTGAAGTCTGCCTACCACCAGGTCCCGAGAGAACAGAAAGATGTATGGAAGATTGCCTTCAATTCAAAGGAAGGCCTTTTTGAATGGTTGGTCATGCCCTTTGGTATGACAAATTCTCCAACCACTTTCATGAGGATGATGGACAATATCCTGTGAACATTCACCAATACTTTTGTAGTGGTGTATCTAGATGACATTCTCATTTACAGCAAGACTTGGGCCGAACACTTGCAACATATTCTGCAGGTTCTGCACACCCTGCGGCAGCAAAAGCTATACGCCAACTTGGAAAAATGCTCCTTCGGCATGGATAGGGTCCATTACCTAGGCTACATAATTGATCAACATGGTGTACATGTGGATACAACTAAGATCTAAGTCATTCGTGACTGGCCAGCCCCAACCACACTCACTGAGCTTTGAAGCTTCTTGGGCCTTGCCAATTTCTACCGCAGGTTTGTGTTGGGATTCTCCCATATTGCATGGGCCCTCAGCCAAATAACCAGGGGTGGTGTTATGGAGAAATTTGTGTGGGGTTAGGCCCAACAACAAGCGTTCGATTATTTGAAGCAACGCTTGTGCTCAACCCTAGTACTTTCACTACCAGACATGCAAAATCCCTTTGAGATTGAGACTGATGCTTTAGACTATGTTGTGGGTGTCATTCTCATGTAGCACGACCACCCCATGGCCTATCATAGTGCGACACTATCAGATGTTGTTTGTAAGTACCCTACTTATGAAAAAGAAATGTACTCCACTGTGCAAGCCTTCCACCAGTGGAAACATTACATTCTTGGGAGGGAGACAGTCATCCACACTGATCATAAGCCACTATAGTTCATGCAGACACAAGGCAAATTGCAGAATGACTGCCATCAAAAGTGGTCCACATACTTGCATCAATTCCACCTCAACATCAAGTATAAAATAGGAATCACCAACTGCGTCACTGATTTCCCCAGCAGACCACCAGTCGCGACACTCACCATAGTGCTAGACTCCTATGGCCATGAGACCTCTGGATGGCCCCAACTCTATGAGACAAACCCGAGCTTCGCCACCACCTACCAAATGTTGGGTGCAAAGGCATTTGTCGATAATTTCCATATTCAGGATGGGTTGTTGTGTCTTCTGGGCCATATATGTGTTCCATCAAGTGAGTGAGAGAAGTTGATCTGGGAATCCCACTACTGTTGGGTGGCAGGACACTTCGACGTCGAAAAGATATTGGTGATGCTACAAAAACATTTCTACTGGCTGAAACTTTGATAGGAGGTCAACAAGTATATCAGGTCTTACACTGCCTATGCTATTTCCAAACCAACCGCCAAGAAATAGGGCCTATACACCCCTCTTCCTACTCCTGACAGGCCATGGGAATCCATCTCAATGGAATACATGTTAGGCCTCCCATCCACCAAGTGGGGAAATGACTATGTTTTGTTGGTTGTTAATCGCTTTTCTAAGATGGTGATTCTGGTTGGTTGCAGGAAAAGCATCACAACAGAAGCCATTGCCAAGCTCTTCTTTGACCGAGTCTGGGTACATTTTGGAATCCCACAAACAATTGTCTCATATCGATATAGTTGATTTATTAGCACATTATGGTCGAGAATCTGGTCACTACTAGACATGAAGCTCACCAAATCCACAATCTTCGACCCCTAGACAGATGGCCAAAATGAGGTCGTAAATCGAATGATCGTGCATATCCTACACATGTATAATTCCAAGCACCCTCACACATGGGATGAGAGTCTTCCTTATGTCCAACATATCTACAACTGATCCCTACATAAATCAACCAGCCACAACCCCTTTCAGGTGAGGTTGGGATCCCAACCATTGGGTCCCATAGATGTTTCACTTTCCCTTATGGTCACCTCGACCGACTCCTCTCCTGCTCCAACTAAGGCTAACAAAGCCACCCGATTCATTGATAGGATCCATCACATCTTCCAACAGGTTCATGATATCCTACAGAAGTCCAATGACAAGTACAAGTAGCGCCATGATCAACATTGGGTTCCACATAAGTTTCAGTTGGGGGACAAAGTTTGGTTGCACTTGCAGAAAGAATGCCTTATAGGACCCCATAGAAAGCTTCGCCCACTCCGTTATGGGTTGTACAACATCACCAAGGCTATGGGCAATAATGATTTTGTGCTCAACATTCCTCCTTTCCTTGGTCTGCACCTAGTGTTCAACGTGCACCTCCTTCAGCCTTATTTCCCACCATTATTGGACACCTCAGACGTAGCAGAACAACTGACACCAACAGATCTCAACCTCGACTGCATACAACATGCATCTAGTGATAATATTGTGGACACATAGATCAAGGGCAATCGATAGAAAAGGCTCCAGCTTTATCGAGTTGTCAAAGAAGGGCAACTCCTGCACCAAAGCAAGTGGCTCACCCGGGGCCAAATTCAGAAGAAATTTCCTCATCTGATGGGGGAACTCAATGCAATGGAGAATATTTCTTCATAAGGATGGAGGATTGATCCAGGTGGATATCGGTGGCCACCCACCTTTTCTAGCTAGCTCAAAACATATTTCTAGCAATTTTGATAATTTACTATTTTTAGCAGTTTTTCGAGTCCTAAACTTCTGGAGCCGTTTTGAGGCCCTAAAAGACGGTTTTTGGGGTATGTTGTGTTCATGCAACTATTGTATTCCTCGGATAGATATTTCCGATGGGCTATCATATGCCTAAAACGAAGATCGTATGCAAAAGTTACGACCCTAGGAAGTTGGTGTACTGACTTACCCAAACGGGGCCCACATGACTTTTGGTGTTTCATCTCCTAGGGTTAGGTTTTTGTATGTTTAGGGTTTTTGAAACTCTTGTTTATTGTAAAAAGGCCTTGAGAGCCTCATTTTAATCATCTTCTTGTGAATGAGAACATCCATAACATCTCTTCTCAGAGATAAGCCACCACCATTCGAGCAAGTTTGTTTTCCGTTGCATTTTACAGTTTCATCTTATTTCCTTATTAAATAGAAAACCAGTTTTACTGTATCTCTGTTATTCTGTGTTAAGAATATGGTAATAATATGTATTCATTTCGTTATTCTCATAAAATCTGGATCATCACCACAACAATTCTTGCGGTGGTCACCTCTTGGGTATGTCCACCACCCAAAAAATTATCCAAGCATGATACTTCTGGCCCACTTTGTTTCATGACCACATCCACATTGTCAAGTGATGCGATAAATGTTAGCTTTATGAAAAAAATCACGATCTCCCCTAGCTCTTCTACAGTTGGTCACAACGGCCAGCCCCTTTTGTAAATGGGGCATAAATTTCATGACTTGCCATCCTCCATCTAGTCATGGACACAAATACATTGTCATGGCAGTGGATTACTTTACCAAATGGGCCAAATCCACACCCACATTTAACAACATTACTGACACAACAACGCATTTTTCTTCAACCATGTCATTACCTAGTTCAGAGTCCCCCCAAAATTAGTTTCCAATCATGGTAAACATTTTGAGAACGAGATCTTTATCAAACTCTCCTCAAAACTAGGCTTCACCCCTAAATTTTCCTCCCCATACTACCCTCATTCCAACAGACATGTTGAGGTTGAAAATAAAGTCCTCAAAACCATGCTACAATGTACCTTCAACAAACATTATACCAACTGGCATCATATGTTGTTTTCCGCTTTATAGCATTATCGCACGGGAGTCAAAACTGCCATTGGTTTTACATCATTCCACCTCATCCATGGGATTGAAGACACCCTCCCTATCGAGTGAGAAATCCCCACATTACACACTTCCATAGAGCTCTTACATGAAACTTGTCCAATGGGTTAGTGCCTGCTGACCTTAGAATCACTTGATGAAGACTGTCGATCTTCATAACAACACAATGAAGCAGCAGAAAAAAATTTCCAAAGCCATCTTCGACTCCCATGTCAACCTTCGCTCATTCAATGAAGGTGATATCGTGTTAGCCTATGATATCGCCTACGAAACTCTCAGCTATGGGAAATTTGAGTCATTATGGCACAACCCCTTAATCATCCAACATTGCCTCACTAAAGGTGCCTACATCTTGGCCTCTCTAAAAGGCTTCCCTCTCAAGGATCCTGTCAATGGGTTGTACTTGAAGAATTTTTATTCCTAATAATATCCCCCCTACCTTAGGTTTCTCATTGTACACATTTGTAGTGTTTTTAGTCTTCTTTACTGCCACCACTCCTCATGTCTAATCTATCACTAGTGTTATTTACAAATGCATCATCCATCATCCTACCACATCAGTTACGCTGATAGTGCCAGCTGTTGGACCCATAATCTCGCTTCGGCTGATTGGGACCTTTATACCCCCTCACATATACTACTCTATTCTAGTGGAATATACTTAGGCCCAACCACCAACAACCAACATGAATATGACGTCATCATTGGTCTCCTTGTTGATGCCATTCACGGCCACAATCTTCACCTTAGTGTTCTATTACATTCCCAACTTATCATCCTGCATCTCAACAACATGTACCATGTTCACGATCCTTTCCTCTTCCACAAATACCTGCAAGTTAGACTCCTATCTCACAATTTTGATTCCATGACATTTACACATATTCCAAGAAACCTCAATCAAGTAGTAGATCACATGGATATCCTAGTATTAGATTTCCATTTAGCACATTAAAAACATCATATACATAGTGTTAGCACCAGAAGTCACCTCCAGATTGCGTCGAAAGTAAGCCTAGTACCCATCATCGTTTTATGTCATAGGTTGGTTATAAAAAGGTCAAATGGGTGCAGTCTCAAGAAAATATCATCTTAACTCAGAAAACTAAACTGGTATGCACAAGAAGGCGAGGTCTTAGTTAAACACCATTCAGTAGGTTGTAGTAAAGGTGAGTAGGAGAAATACTTTGGTGAGAAATATGTAGAGGTCTGTTGCAGACATCAGGTCTTCTAGTAGCCCATAAGGGAAAAACTTAAACATAATATCTTCTTGAATTCAAATCTCAAAGAAATTGAAAGGAATTATAACAGCACTATAATAAAAAATTCATCATAATGCATTCACAATAATCCATGTGAATCAATCACTCATGAACTCTTTCAATAACAAAGGAGAATAAGATGGAGTAATAAATTTGACTATCATTAAACAAGAAATCTCAGATTACAATGCATAACCAGAGAACCAAAGCTTCATTAAAAATTTACAATATGGGATATTTTATCTACCATCGATGCTAACAAAACATCAAAACTGATTATTTATACTCAGAACAACCTGCCACGACCAGGAGTGTGACTTGGATACTACATTCAAAGCTTCATGTATAAAACTTCTTCCGTCAGTCTGGACTTGCATTCTTCTGTCAGATGTGATCTTAGATCAGTATGGGCTTTGCAGGAAAATCCATTGATAGGGGACCTTGGGTTGATAATCTTCCCCCATGGTCAGATTTTCCATGCTTTCCATTTACGGGGTGAAACGAGGTTTCAACTAAATCCCCCCATTTCCATTAACTACTTTCATTGGGATAGAGATGGAGCTAGACACCCATGAATGCTCCAGGAGATGCTCACAACTCTTCCAAGTCAAGATCAGTGCATAGAAACCACATAGATCTTCTGATGAGACCAATATGAGCACTTTTGGCCCTTTCCACAACTCCTATCCAACACTCCACGCGACCTCGGGCCATGACCTTACACATATCCCATATGAAATTTTAGGATATCGCACTTCGGGAGTCTTCACTCCTCTTGATTTCAAATATTCCGATGTTCGATCCTGCAAAATGATCCATATAGGTCAACGATCATATTTTCTTTGAACTTGACATCCAAGATCATTTCCTTGAACAATCTTAGCCACCCGTTTCTCGATAGGCGCTTTCCCTTGCTTTATGGCCCTGCTTCCATATGATCGCGGGTTGTGATTGTGGACCCAACTCTGAGGTGCGTCGTGATTTTGTGTTTCATGAACTCATGTTGTGCTCCATGATCAAACCTTCGAGTCATGAAATAAATATCTCTTGGATACGATGCCATGCATCCCCTTTGATTGGACGACCCAGATGGATATCGACATTTCAGAACCTCGGGCCATCGACATTTCTCACTTGGGATTTTCCAAACCGACTTTCTCCATGCTGATCATGTGCCACATGTCCTTCTAAAATAGATGGCCCAAATCATTTTGTGACTTCGTGTTTTGTGAGTCCTCGTGACTCTGCCCTTTGATTGCTCCATTCTGCGAGTCAGTGAAATGATAATCTTGCACCACATGTCCTTCCCAAGATCAATGGCTAGGATGGACTCATGATTTTAGAACTCTGTATGACGCTATACTTCGTGTAAATCTATTATCCTGATCACCCGATGGTCATCGATCCGATCTGCTTGATGGATCTCTATTGTTCAAAGTTGATCTTTCTCTCTCACTTGATTTGAGTCCATATTAGACTGCTCTAAGTGTTGCGCTTGTGCTCACGGCTGTGGATTCTGTAAATGAATACTTGGATGACTGACTGAGGTCTCAGGAAGGAAAAAGGATCATTGATGGAGGTAAAGAGAGAGAAGTGATCGACCATAGAGAAAACAAAAAGGACTAGGGATGGAACCTCTCAGGCAGGAAAAACTAAGAAAAAATATAAGTTGAAAGGAAAAAACCTTACGATTGGTCTATAAGAAGAGGAAAGACAGGCAAAAATTACAGACTTAGGAAAAAAACCCAAATTCGCAAGACTCTGACAAGTTTATGTGATAACATTTGGCTCCATGGGGGATGGCATGCTCCCTCAGAACTGTCAAGAACAAATAGTTCCAGCTCCTTTTATTTGGGTTATGGAGTCTCCTACTAAAACCAAAATAAACATAAAATAGGAACGATATTTACAATGGTGGGACACTTCCTGCAGCTTCAAACAAATTTTTTTTTCAGGAAGTGACCATTTACAGGGCTACCCAAAACTTCATCACCCTCCAAATTCTGCAACCTGTAAGTGTTGTTTGGAAATGCTTCAAAAATATTGAAGGGATCAATCCAAAGGGCTTCAAATTTTCCAGGTTTTCCTTTTCCTGCTTAGGCGCATCCCATTTGATTACTAGATCTCCTAGCTAGAAATCCTCTTTTATTGCCTTTCTGTCAAAGGATTTCTTGGTCTTCTATTGACGTTCATGCACTTTGTCTAGTAGTTTCTCCCTATCCTAATGCAATTCGACCAGCTGATGCATTCTCCCGATCATGTTATCAGGCTCTTCCTAGCATTCTTGGAATAAATTTTCCACTGGCAGGGCGAGCTGAGAAGGAAAAAATGCTTCAGTCCCATATGCAAGATGGAAAGAGGAGCTTCCCAGGGACCTCTTTATTGTCACCCTGTCAACCCACAGAGAAAACTTAAGCTTTGAATCCTATGCCTTCTTGTTGTCTTCTAACAGTGTTTTGATGATCTTTATTAGGCTTTTGTTAGAGGACTCTGCTAATCCATTGCCTTGCGTACAGTAATGGGTAGAGTGGATCAATGAAATTATGAACTGCTCACAAAACTTGATCTGTGGTTTGGCTTTGAAGGATGCAGCATTATCAGTGATGATTCTATTTGGACAACCAAAAATTACTATAATATCCTCCAGAAAACTAATGATCACCTTATGAGAAGCACTAGTTGTGGGGACAACCTATATCCACTTGGTAAAATAATCTATGGCAGTTAGGATCCACCTATGCTAACCACTTGAAGCAGGATGAATTTCCCCAATAAAATCTAGGCCCCACTGCTGAAAGGGTACCAAAGCTACCACTGGATTCAATGGACAAGACTTCAGTTGTTGCATTCCAAAGAATTTTTTACACCTAACGCAAGCCCTGATCTTTTCACAAACATCAGTGGATAGGCTTGGCCAAAAATTGTCAGCTCTGTGAATCTTGTAGGCTGTGGCTCTCCAAAAATGA
The DNA here is from genome assembly GCA_009831015.1 of Picea engelmannii. Lineage (NCBI taxonomy): Eukaryota > Viridiplantae > Streptophyta > Pinopsida > Pinales > Pinaceae > Picea > Picea engelmannii. The sequence goes on along the minus strand of ML777229.1, from coordinate 912,200 downwards.
TGTCTCCCACACAAATTGTCATGAAAATCAGACATGATATTTTGGGACTCTTGTGGATTTAGACATCTCAACAACACTCCTAGATGATATTTCCAATATAAATTTTTATCAATGAGGCAATATCTAATCGCTTTGAGATTTAAATATCTTTCCTTTATTTTCCCCATTCCATATGGAGGTCACAACATTTGCATAAAAAATATAATATCTTTGTACCAAGCGCATTCTCTCAATGGGGTACTATCTTGAGGGATTTTATCAGACACTTTAGTCTGTTGATTTTCTGAGCAAGCATTGATGAAGTTAACCTCCAAATATTTACAATTAGATTCAACCAACAACTTGGATAAACCTTGGCCTTTAAATAGCTTGGTGGGTTTTATTTCCAAATCAAATTCGAGGATTCTAGCAATCCACTTTCTTATCCTCCTGTCTATGTCAGGATTGATGAGGATGTCCTTCACAATAGCTGAAGGAACATATGAAATGAGCTTCGAATGCTCAACATAGACTCTGAAAGCCTTGAGGGATTTCACCAAGGTGTATACATGGTTCTCCATGATGTCATATATGACTTATGTGTCTCTTAGTGCTCTACTGAAAAAAGAAATAGGTTTCTCTATCCCTGCATCCTTGTTTTGTAGTAAAACAATGACCACTATGTCAAATGAAGCAGAGGAAAAAAATCAACAAATCCTTGAAATAATCAGGACTGATTAGCACAGGTGCTTCAGTCAGTGCCTTCTTGATTTGGTTGAAGAATTCTCTAGACTCAGTAGTCCATTTTACTTCGATCCCCTTCTTGAGCATGGATGTGATATGCTTCACCAATTCAACAAAAATTGAAACAAACCTTCTCATAAAATTGATTTTCCCAACGAAGGACTGAACTTCTTTCTTGGATCTAGGAAGTGATAAGGCTTAAATAACTTCTACCCTGCTTGAATCAATCCTGACCCCCTCAGTTGATACAATGTGTCCCAACAATTTTTCTTCCTCCATGGAAAATAAAGACTTCTTTGGATTTAGGGAGAGACTGAACCTTCTTCATTTCAAGAATACCTTTCTCAGATGTTGACAATGTTCTTTATTAGATTTGGAGAATATTGTTATGTCATCCAGATAGGTTACCAAACATTTATTTATTTCTCCAATGAAGGATATGTCCATGGCTCGTTGGAAGGTTGCTCCTACGTTCATCAATCCAACGGGCATTTTGGCATACATGAATGTTCCCCAAGGAGTAGTTTATTTTATCTGTCTTCAGGTAGGACAAAGATCTTATTGTAGCCAAAAAAGACATCAATCATGGATATCTTGGATTCTCTTGTCACCCTCTGCAATATGTGTTCCATCTTTGGTAAAGGGTAATTGTCCTTTTTAGAACTTCTATTCAGTTTCCTGAAATCAACACAGAGTCTAATTTCTCTGTTATTTTTCCTTACTGGAACCAAGTTGGCAACCCATTTAGAATATATCAAAGGGACAATGATTTGGGAATCCAACAACTTCTTTACCCCCCTTTCCATAATAGGCAACATCATAGGATTTATTTGTTTTAATTTCTTCCTAAATGGTTTGGCTCCTCTTTCAATGGGATCTTATGCTCAATGAAAGATGTGTTGTATGTTCCAAGGTCTACATAGGTCCTAGAAAACACATCAGAAAATTATTTTAATAGCTCAGCATACTCGACTCTCTTCTCCCTTGACAGGTTGCTTGACAACTTGGCAAACTTTGGATCCTCCTCTGTACCATTGTTGCATTCACTTACATCAACATCATCATTTGATCCTTTAAATTTCAATGGCATGCCATTTCTTTGAAATAGTATTTCCAAAGGAACGAGTCCCTTTAGAATATGATTTCTTGGCAACTGAACAATATGGTGATTAGAAATTTTGTTCAGGAAAGCATCAGCGTGAAGATTACTTTCAGAATCCTGATATTGATCAATATGTAGTGCAGAAAACTAATCAATAGTCTTAAGGAATATTCTTATCTCAATATCATCCTGAAATACTTTCCAATGCTTGACATTGTTAGGTATAGAAGGTCTGTAATTTACTTCTACATCATTCTTGAGCTTTGGTGGCAAAGGGACTCTGAAATTGCTTGCTGAAACAGCGAGAGAATCAGCCATGATGTTTTCTTCTCTTGGATTAAATGAAATTTTGAAAGGTAGGAAAAAATTGTCAATAAGGTCCCACAATTCATTTCTATAACTTCTTAGTCTAGGGTTCTTATCTTGGTAAAGATTTATGAATTGATGGACGATTAACTTAGCATCCCCAAATACTGATATTTCTTCAATTCCCTTGTTTTTTGCAACCCTCAAACCTAAGACGAGAGCTTCATGCTCTACCACATTATTGGTATCTTTGAATTCTAACTTGTAGGACAAAGCTATAGTCTCTTGAGTACGTGAAACAAGAACCACTCCAGCACCAACACCTTCCTTAGAAGAGGCTCCATTGAAGAACATTTGCCACACAGAGGTGATAGGAGGGGAATTTTCACAAAAAGTAATAGGCCACCTTTTTATTTCCAGAGGAGATTCAGGAGCGTCAGTGAGTTTCAACAAACTAGATCCCAAATATGTGTCAAGAGAAAAGATAGGATGATTGGTGGGGTCTGCCTCATCACTGATAATGTAGGCCAACTAAGCCTCTTTGGACAGTCTTCTATGCTACCCTCCGAAGAATAGAATGGTATCATATGTGAGGTCCATCTGTAATTTTCCCCAAGTAGTTTTATCCAAGATCTTAACAATACAATGCCAAACTTTGGGGGCCATCAACCACTACAATATCCATGAACACACTTTTCATGGGAAACTGAAACAAGGTCAAAACTAGATATTTGATGACCCCAAGACATTGCACCCTCCTTGAATCAAACTAATATAAATCATGATAAGTCTTTGTGATTTCTAATCCAAGCTCTTCCATGACAGTTTTGGGCATGAGATTATGAGATGCCCCTGAGTCCATCAATTAGTTATGCAACACCTTGTCATGTATGTTCAATGTTGTATAGAAGGGAGGAGATGAATCATATTTATCTTCTACCATGGGACCTAATATGACCGTTGGATTTTCGTCTTGGAATTTTACCAAGTCAGTGGGATGAGGAGATGGCTCAGATTGCAACAACTTAGAGAGGTATTTTTTAAAAACTTCGTTCTTGATTAGCTTTGAGAGGGGCACATGAATCCTGATTTTTTGAATTTCATGCTCAAAGCTAAAGGAGGAAGGGGGATTTAGAACTTCTCGCACTTCTGGGATAGGGTCTTTGGCTATTGGTGAGGGGTTCTAATATTTATTTTCTTTGTTTCTATTTGCTGCATCTTTAGCAGGCTTCTCTACTTTGGAAGGCTGATCAGGGATGTCAGACTTCCCTTCTCTCTTCTTCTACCTGAGGTTATATTTATTTGGACTATTATTGGCCTTTTCCCCCTTACTTAGTTCATTTATTTGGTTGTACATCAGGGACTCCTCGTATGAAGATTGGGTCAAATGGGGAAAAGGGGAGGTGTCTCCAAGACAATGAATTTCAGGATCATTCTCTTCTTCCTCCCCTTCTTCATCAACCATGAGGTTATTTTGGAGAGGGGTTTGGATTTTTTTATTATCCCTATCTCTACTTCTAAATTGTCCTCTAATTTCAGCATTTTGGGCAACTTTATAGCCTTCTTTCCCTTGAAATTTTATATTCTCCATATCTACAGACAAGGTTTTCACCATCTTGTTCAATTCATTCACTTGAGGGTGGGAGGCAGAAGAATGAGAGGTTGAGGCCTCAGATCTCCCCCTTCCTCTTTATCTGTTAGCTTTATTTATGAGTCTGTCAACTACCAACACATTGGATTGTACTTACAGGGCTGCATCTTGCATATGAGCCAAGGAAGTAGATCTTCTTTATCTTAATAGGAGGCATAAATTAGGGTAAAAAACACTAGCATGAGTTATTTTGGCATAGGCTTTTGTAGGCTTTATCTTGGTAGGGATATTATTGTACATTTTGTTGAATCTTTTGGAGAATTCAGAAACAGATTCTCCCTCCTTTCTCTTAAGGGACCCAAACTTTGTGATATAATACATAAAATCTTTTGTATCCCCCCATTGTCTCAAGAAAACATCATCTAGAGCCTCAATCCCAACAATGTATCCAAGGGTCAATCCTCTAAACCATTTTCTAACCTCAACATCAAGGCTCTGGACAAAGACTCTCATCCACGGATCTTCATTTTCAATATTAAGATTTTATGCATAACTGTAAAAGGAAGAAAGGTGTTCTTCAGCAGTTATGTCTTCCTCTCTAGTGAATTTGGGCATATACTTTAGGTAATATCCAACAAGGAGAGTGTTCATGGGATGAGGTAAGACTAGAGGGGCATATCTAGCAGCCACTATGGCATCCATTCTGTTTCTAGGGGGATTAACACCTGCCATAGTGATGACAAGTGGAGGAGAACCAGGAGGGGATGGATTTCAAATAGGGGATACTGGAACTAAGCTTCTAGGAGTAAAAGGAAACAATAGAGGATTAGGAGAAAAAACTACAAAGCTTAATGAAACATATGTTTCCCTTTTTTCAAAATTAGTAATTCTAATAGGAGGAGGGATGATAAAACCTGGGCTGAGTTACTCTTCCAAGGTTTTGGTTCCAGACCAAGGTACAACCTCAGGGGAGATAGGAGTGACAAATATTTCTCCCTCCAATCCAAAACCAGGAGGAGAAAAATCAACAGGAACACTCCCAAACTTTAAACTTCGGGAAACTCTAACAGAAGGTATAACAGGAAAATGAGAAGAAGATATTGGAGTTTCTATAGGATGAAAATGAAAATCATCAGAAATACCTGGTTCAGCAGTAGAAGTACCTTCTCGAGGGGCCTTTCCCTTTTTGATAATTTTCTCTAGGTCAACTTCAGGAGTTGATAAAGGAAGTTGTGGAGTAGACCTCATGTGTCTGCCTCTAGAAGCCACAATGGAAATAATGGAGTCACCTTAATGTATTCACATCAGTGGAGTCACCATGTGCACAGTTGAAATATTTGATGTACTAAGTTCTGATGCACCTTCAGAACAAGTTATCTTTGTCATTCAATCCCAGGGAAAATATTCAAATTGTCCCCAACAAAAGTGCCAAAAATGTTAGCACCAGAAGTCACCTCTGGATTGCATCGAAAGTAAGCCTAGTACCCATCATAGTTTTATGTCATAGGTTGGTTATAAAAAGGTCAAATGGGCGTAGTCTCAATAAATATCATCTTAGCTACGAAAACTGAACTGGTATGCACAAGCAGGTGAGGTATTAGTTTAACTTTAGTCAGTAGGTTGTAGTAAAGGTGAGTAGGAGGAAGAATTTGATGAGAAATATGTAGAGGTATTCTATGGATATCAGGTCTTCCAACAGCCTAGGAGGGAAAAAATTAAACACAAGATCTTCTTAAATTCAAATTTCAAAGAAACTAAAAGTAATTATAACAACACTATAATCAAACATTCATCATAATACAGTGACAATAATTCATGTGAATCTGTCACTCATGAACTCTTTTAGTAATAGAGGTGAATAAGATGGAGTAAGAAAGTTGATTGTCATTAAAAAAGTAATCTTAGATTACAACGCATAACTAGAGAACCAAAAGATTCATTAAAACTTTACAATACGGGAGCTTTGCACTAGCATCGATGCTAACAAAATATCAAAACTAAGTATTTATACTTAGAAAAACTTTCCACCACCATGAGTGTGACTTGGATCAGATGCCACCCATCCCCATGATGCCACATGAAATCATGATCTCTTGGATCAGATTCCACATGTCCCCTTTGATCGGATGACCCAGATGAATATCAGTATTTCGGAACCTCGAGCCATCATCATTTATCACTTGGGATTTTACAAACCAACTTTCTCCATGTTGATCCTATGCCACATGTCCTTCTAAAATAGACAACCCATATCATTTCACGACTTCATGTTTCGCGAGTCCTCATGACTCTACCCTTTGACTGCTCCATTCTGTGAGTCAGGAAAATGCTAATCTTGTGCCACGTGTCCTTCCCAAGATCAACAGCTAGGATGGAATCACAATTTTAGAACTATGTTTGACGCTATACTTTGTGTAAATCTATGATCCCAATTGCCCAATGGTCTTTGATCTGATATGCTTTTTGGATCTCTACCATTAAGAGAATATATTACTTTCTCACGTGATTTGAGTCCATATCAGACCGCTCTAAGTGTTGTTATTTTTCTCATGGCTGCAGCTTTTGTAAATCAATACTTGGATGACTGATTGAGGGATTAGGAAGGAAAAAGGATCAATGACAAAGGTAAAGAGAGAAAAATGATCAACCATAGATAAAACATAAAGCCTTAGTGTCGACACCTCTAAGGAAGGAAAAAAGAAGAAAAATTGCAAGCCGAAAGGAAAAAACCTTACGATTGGGTCTGTAAGAGGAGCAAAGAAAGGCAAAAATTACATACTTGGGCAAAAACCCCAAATTCGCAAGAATATGGAAAGTTTATGTGATAACACATAGCATGATAGATTTGTCAAAATATATCAGTAGACATCATAAATCATAAACAAAAAATACCAAGACAAGAATGATCACCAATATATCCACCATATATATCATAAAGGTCATAAATGTTTTACAAAATATATATATACAATTTCTCGTAGGCTCATGAGTCTCATTATCCCTATGAGTAAAAAACTGTGTATCAAATACCTTATACAAAATCAGGCCCCAAAACCCATACATCTTATCTCGGCACTCATGGTACCCTTAGAGATCAATCTCGGGTCCCCTATGAGTTGGAGGTGCCCCACCTACTTGGGGTCCTCCAGTTACCAGAGGAAACCGTCTAGTCATAGCTTCCCCAACCACTACTTCTTTGTGGATCAATGCCTGCCACTATGCCAGTACTCCCACACACTGGTCCTGGACCTCGTCACACACTGGTCCAAGACCTCGTCACACACTGGTCCAAGACCGCATCACACACTGGTCCAGGACCTCATTGTCTTGGATGTGGGACCATACGCCCTCAGGAACACCTTGAAGGACCCGCTAGAACTGTCGGCACAGAACCTATAATAGGGTCGTAGCATGTCCCTAGGGCCCTCTGGATGACCCCTCACTGGTGTCATCTCATTGGTGCCTCTACCCAACCCTCACCTCTATGACCTCATGTTGAGTCGACTCTCGTACGACCCATGCCTCGCACTCCCGGTGATGTAGGAGTATCACTCCAACCCAACGACACACCATCTAAACAACACATTCAACGTGCATTCAATGGAGGAGAGAGGCTCCATCCCTCTCATTTTCAAATTTGAAATTGTAATTAAATGCAATTAAATGTTTGTAAGGCTGGAAGAGTCAAATCGATGACTTTGAACAAGCAACCGTTGAAGTCTCCTTTATTAGGTGAGCTGGAATAGATCTTGAGTTGGGCCTTAGATATGAATATGTAAATGTAAATTAATGAGAGTAGGTAGCTTGGATGGAAGAGCTCAAGGAGCCCCTTTGTAAAAAAATATTTGTATCTGGATTTATTAGGCAGATGAGGTTATAAGAGAAGAGAAAAAAAAGAGAGAGTTGAGACTCTGTTGCAATCCGAACTCAGCCATATTATAATTGGGCATTCATATTAATAAAAAGAGTAGTTTTTATTCCATGAGATTCTTTATGTGTTTATGTGTATTTGGTGAATGTCATATTTATGTGTTTATGAATTTATGTTGTAGATGTATGATAGGTTCCATATGCAGGTTATAGACAAAAAAAAATTTCTATGAGTTTTGTTGATTTCAGTCTGGGTTGTTTTGTGGATAAGTGCAAGGGGTTGCATGACAGAGTGTTGAATACTTTGTGAGGCAGTGGAAGTGTGCACATCCAAGTTCTGTGGTGAATTCAGGAAAAGACGTGCTAGGAGGGCACACCAGAGAAATCATAAACTCAAAGGAGAACCTCAAGGTTACTGAACACCTTGGAAGAAGGACTGTGCAGAGGAGGGCACAAAGGGAAAAAAAAATTTCTAAGGATTTTTTGAAGCTCTGCCAGGTGGGCATTGAGAGGGTGCAAGGAATGCACCAAGTAACTCTATTTCAAGTTCAATGAGAAGAGAAGTGTCAAGGAGAGACACTCAAAGAGTTACTAAATACTCTGTAAGCTCAGTAATGAATGCTTGAGCATAAGTTGCCAACAGGGCACTTATATCCCTTCAGGGAGTGAAAGGGTTGATACAGAGTTATTGAATACTCAGGAGGAATACCTGTGCAAGGAGTGCACCAGGACAACACTAGGAGGAAGTGATGAAAGAAACCCAGTTGAAGACCAATGAAGGCATAAGGAGTGCACGCAGAGAGAGCTTGTTTTAAGTTTCGAAGATCGAGAGGTTGAGTGTAGACTGTGCATGGGACCAAGGTCAAGTTTCATTGAAAAAGATCAGGAGGGAAAGAAGAAATCGAGACCCAACAGTCGGGCTTGCAAGAGCACAATCAAAGGCCAATACCATTGAAACATTGGAAATCTTACAAGTCTGGGAAGAAATCCAAATCTCAGGAGGAGAAATGACAGTTTCCGTTGGATTGAGCAGAGGAAAATATCTAGAACATTGGAACCCACGTCCAGATGATGAGAAGCAAGCCCAGGAGCAGATTAGATCTGAACCGTTGGATCTGAGCATGTGGATCAACAACTATTGATCTAGAGGTAAGGTGCACACAACCTAACCATTTGAAGGGAAATAGAGGAGTGGACTTTGCGATGTCCCAAGTTCCTAAACCATCGGGTTCATCCATTTTTGTAGGACAGGTGGGAGTAGATCCGGGAGTTCGAAGGATTGTACCTCGGAAGATTTGCGAGGAGGCAGGAGGTGAATATCCGAGGAGCTAGGATTCACAGTGATCCTAGCTTCCCATCAAGGAGGAAACGTGGTGAGAGATCAACATTTCACTGACTCGCAAATCAGGGAAGTCAAAGGGTAGAGTTACAAGAACTCGCAAAATATGAACTCATGATTCAATCTGAGCCATCGGATCAAGGAGGGTTGAGGACTGTCGATCTGATGTGGTGAATTCTTGAGAAATTAGGAATTGAAGAAAGGGATGTGCGTCAAATTTCAACTTTGAGAAATGTGAAGTTCTAAACTGTAGAAGAATACATCTAAGTCATTAGATCGTGAGAGAGATGTGACCATTTATCTAGGTCAACAGATTTCGAAAGTTCAAGGATAGGACTTTGGAGCAGAACATTGGACTATGTTCCAACTTCGTGAGTTGCGAAGTCCCAAAGCACTCAGAGGATTGGCCAAGGTCATGGGTGAATGCTCATATGGATGGAGGATAAGGAAGAAGATAGTATGCACTAGGCCCCTATTGGGATTTTGGAGGTTGGGAGAGTTAGGGTGACTCACATGCAAATACTCAACTCACGAAATCATGAAATGCCTTTTGGATAGGCGCATGGTCATAGCTAGTGGTCATGGGGAGGAATCCTGCACCTAATGCTTATTCACGCAGGTGGAGTTTCGTAATAGGACCTATGGATTTGTTTGTGGGATTCCAGTAGGGAATCGAAGAGCTATTCTAGCTTAAGGGTGAGAAGATCTAGTGACCAGGAGGTCAGTGGACATTGCATAGGTAGCGGGTCTGCGTCAAGTTGTATCAAAGACACTTTATGTTTGTAGATAGTAGGCAAAGTGAGGCAAAGGAGATATAAACGATAATATGATAACATCAAGTGGCATCAGAAGCATTAGGTCGCATGAGGACAATAGGTGAAGATGGAAGACAGAGTGTTGGTGATCTGTGTGAAGGATTGTTGCAAGTCCACAATAGTCAAAAAACAACCAGATGAGTTGTGAGATAATATGGGAATGCTCTTGGTTGTAGAGTAAACAACAAACTTGCCAGGAGGGAAGGCCGAGAGTGAAAATTTATACTGAAGGCCAAAAGCATGGTCAAGACAAGGATGACCAGTAGAGGAGTAAAGTTGATATTGACAAAGAGTTCACTGAGGTAAGAGCAAGGGTGGAGAATCTTGCATTCAAAATTCAGCAGGATGCAAAAGTGCATTGGGTGTATGAGTGGCCCATGAAGAATAAGTTGAAGTGGCCAATCAAGATATTGTTGGTCAGAGGACAATGAAAAATGTTAAAGAGGTGGCTAAGGTATGTTGAAATCCTCAGAGGTGAAGAGGAAGTGGTCCATATCTAAGAGCCAAAAATTGGAAAGAGCCTTAGTGATGATGAGGAGAAGAGATCGGAGAAGGGTCTCAAAAATGACCAGGTGGGCAACGAAAAAAGTTTAGGTTTCCAAGTGGTCAATGGAGAGAGATAAGTTGATCTCATAGATTTCTAGGTGGGAAATGAGACGGGACCATTGGAGAATCTCATAGATTTCCAGAAGGGCAGGGCATAAATCCCAATTTTTCAAGTGGGCAAGGGAGGGGAGATGAACTCAGCTGAGATTTCATATCAGCAAGAAGAGTTGATGGAGGAAGATCATAAATACATTCTGATCATTGGGGGAATTGAGATATTCCTACCAGGCACCCCAGTTGAGGCCAGAGAGTGTCTTGTCGATGCAACAATAGAAGAAGGACAACCAACAGTGATTGTCATAGACGAAGAAGAGAAGGATCATACAATGACATTTGCCCAAGCAGAAGGAGATGATAATTCAGTGGAATTGCTTGAAATTTTCAGCCATGAAGCTAAATGGGAGATGGTTGCAGTACTGGAGCCTATAGAAGAAGAGGAAGCAGACAACATGGACTTTATTGATCCATGTGAATAATTGGAAGCCCTAAAGAGAAGGGTAATGGTGCAAAGATTTCACATCTAACAGGCTAAGTTGGAAGCAGATGGAGGAGCATACCAGCTAGAGGAGCAGTTGGAAGAAGTTGGAATTGAACCAATGCAAGAGGATCTGACAGAAGGAAATATGTCAGAGGAAGGAGCTGAGTAGGATTTCATTGGTGAGAATGTAGAATTGAAGTTTGCAGTAGGGTGGAAAGTTAATGCCATAGAAAAAGAAAATAATAGGGGGGATCAAGATGGTCTAGCCATTTGTAAGGAAGTGTAGTAGAGAATACTGCATAAGAGAAGCTAGCCACTTGAGTAGCTGGATGAGGTAATTAAAGAAATCAGGAGGCTGATGTTGACATCAGCAGAAGCAGTTAGAAAAGGAAATTTGAGAAAAAGGAAGCCTGCAAGAGTAGCAGGAAAGAAGAAGCAGCAAAGAAGTGGAGCAGATGGACAGCTCCAAAGAACAGTTTGGATCCAGGTGGATTTCAACAGAGCTAGGAAGCTAATGAGAAGGAGCTCATGAATTTTTCACAGTAGTGGAGTATGATGTAGGAGCATTGCTCCAACCCAAAGACGTGCCATCTAGACATCATGTTCAACGTGCATTCAATGGAGGAGAGAGGCTCCACCCCTCTCATTTTAAAATTTGAAATTGTAATTAAATGAAATTAAATGTTTGTAAGATGGGAAGAGCCAAATCGATGCCTTTGAACAAGAAACCATTGAAGTTGCCTTTATTAGATGAGTTGGAATAGATCTTGAGCTAGGCCTCAGATATAAAGATGTAAATGTAAATTAATGAGAGTAGGTAGCTTGAAGGGAAGAGAAAGAGGAGCCCCTTTGTAAAAAAAAATTTGTATCTAGATTCATTAGGAAAATGAGGTTAGAAGAGAAGAGAAAAAAAAAGAGAGAATCAAGACTCTGTTGCAGTCCAAACTCACCCATATTGTAATTGGACATTCATATTAATAAAAAGAACACTTTTTCCTGCATGAGATTCTTTGTGTGTTTATGTGTATTTGGTGAATGTCATATTTATGTGTTTATGAATTTATGTTGTAGATGTATGATAGGTTCCATCTACAGATTATAGAGAAACTTAGTTGTTTGTGATGTTTGTTGATTTCAGTCCAGGTTCTTTTGTGGCTAAATGCAAGGGGTTTCATGACAGAGTGTTGAAGACTCTGTGAGCCAGTGCAAGTGTGCACATCTAAGTTCTGTTGTGAATTCAAGAAAATACATGCCGAGAGAGCACACCAGAGGAATCATAAACTCAAAGGAGAACCTCAAGTTTACTGAACACCTTGGAGGAAGGACTATGTAGAGGAGGGCACAGAGGGAAAACAAAATTGTTGAGGATTCTATGAAGCTCTGCTAGGTGGGAATCAAACGAGTGCAAGGAGTGCACCAAGGAACTATGTTTCTAGTTTAGTGAGAAGAGAAGTGTCAAGGAGAGACACTCATAGAGTTAGTGAATAATATATAAGATCAGTAAAGAGTGCTCGAGCATAATTTTCCAAGAGGGCACTTATATCCCTTCATGGAGTGAAAGGGTTGATACCAAGTTGTTGAATAATCTCGAGGAATAATTGTGTAAGGAGTGTACCAGGCCAACACTTGTATGAAGTGTTGAAAGACAACCAGTTGAAGGCCAGTCAAGGCATAAGGAGTGCGCACAGAGAGAGCTTGTTTTAAGTTCCAAATATTGAGAGGTTGAGAAAAGAGTGCGTGGGACCGATGTCAATTTTCATTAAAAAAGATCAAAAGGGAAAGAAGAAGTCGAGACCCAAAAATCGGGCATGCAGGAGGACAATCAAAGGCTAAGACCATTGAAATGTTGGAAATCTTCCAAGTTTGGGAAAAAATCCAAAGCTCAGGAGGAGGAGCGACATTTGTTGTTGAATCAAGCAGAGGAAAATATTTGGACCATTGGAACCCATGTCTAGACAACAAGAAGCGATCACAGGAGGAGAAAATATCTATACCATTGGATCTAAGCGCATGGATAAACAATCATTGATATAGAAGTAAGTTGCACACACCTTAACCATTTGAAGGCAGATAGGAGAGTGGACTTTGTGAAGTCCCAAGTTTTGAAACCATCGAGACTGTCCATTGTCGTAGGACAAGTGGTAGTAGATATGAAAATTTGAAGGATTGGACTTCAAAAGATTTGTCGAGAGATAGGAGGTGAATATCCGAGGAGCTCAAAGTCGTAGTGATCCTATCCTCCCATCAAGGAGGACCCATGGCGAGAGATCAACATTTCACTAACTTGCGACTCAGGGAATTCAAAGGGTAGAGTTACGAAAACTTGCGCAAAGCAAACTCATGAGTCAGTCTAAGTCATTGGATCATAGAGGGTTGAGGACCATTGATATGATGTGGTGAATTCTCAGAAAATCAAGAATCGAAGAAAGGGAGGTGTGTCAAATTTCAACTTTGGGAAATGTGAAGTCCTGATTTGTAGAAGAATAGATCTGAGTAATCAGATTGTGAGAGAGATGTGACCGTTGATATGGGTCAAAATATTTCAGAAGTTCAGGGATTAGACTTTGGAGTAGGACATTGGACTATGTTCTAACTTCATGAGTCAGGAAGTACTGAAGCACTCAGAGGATTGGCCCAAGTCATGGGTGAATGGTCATATGGATGGAGGATAAGGGAGGACCTAGTAGGTCTTAGGCCCCTATCGGGATTTCGAAGGTCAAGAGAGTCGGGGTGACTCACACGTAAATACTTGACTTGAAAAATCCCTAAACGCCTTTTTGATAGGAATGTGGTCACAGCTAGTGGTCACGGGGAGGAAGCTTGCGCCTGGTCGTTATTTGCATAGGAAGAGTTTCGTAACAGGACCTGTGGATTTGTTCGTGGGATTCTAACAGGGAATCAAAGAGATAATCTGTATCGAGGGTCAAAATATCTAGTCACCAGAAGATCAGCAGACCCTGTCAAGGTAGGGGGTCTACGTCCCCCGGGTCCAACATCTACAAAATAACATAGATATAGTGTCATCATCCATATACATTTCGGATCAACGCTATCTACCAAAATCTCAAAGATAGATAAAACAAATACCTCGATGGTCCCATTCCTCCCTATGAGGAAGAAACATGTTTGGATCCTTCCTGTAGTCCATACCCATGTGTGGATACCATATAAATACCTATGACATTTGTCACCACACTCAAGAAACCGTGGACGTAAAATAATGGTCACCCTCCGCTCCCCCAATTCGATCCAATACATGTGCCCACCACATCAATCACAACTCTCTCCATGATGTTGGTTCCAATAGGATCCGAGGGCTCAATAGAGGCACCCTCTCCAAAAACCAGGCCACCAAAACTGACCCAAACGTAAAATCACTGGAATCGACACGAGGACACTGACCTCATTCACTACCCTCAACTACTCACATGTGATCCGTTGAGTGCCAAAGGATCCATAGATCCTCACCACCATGGTGGCTATGAACTCAGTCAACAAGTTGTTGAGGGCCTCAATCCGCATGACCGAACCTGACATCGGGTTCATCCTGGAGTAATGTCATGTCACGATGGTCTCTACCCTATCCTCCTCTTATGGATGGGGATCCACGGCCAAAACCCTCCCTCAGAATGAGAGTCCTATCAAAAGGTAGATGTCCTCTATTGTAGAGAATGTCAGTTTCTCCCGCCACACCATGAAGCACTGCAGATCAATGATCCACATCTGAATAAAACACTAGAGTAAAAACTCTTGTGACCATATCAAAGGACAGTCGAAAAAATTTAGCAAATCGCACACTGCCAAGTGTCTACATAATCTAGGATGCTCCCTTACAACCTCACTCAATCGATCTCAGTCCGTCTCTCGCCAATGGATTGGCATCATACTCAAGACTTTGTTGATCACATGCATTCACCCAAAAACACCTAATCAGCCACATCATCCATCAAAAATTATAAAAATAAAAAAAATTGTACAACCCTTAGCCTTCCCACAGTGTGCATCTTTCCCCCATACAATTGTGCATCTATGCATAATTGTTCTTCACATATTTTTCCACTAATGCGCAACTATCACACCCATAATCATGCATGGGTGAACAATTTTCCTCCATATAGGAGTGCATCCATTGCGCACCTGTCTTCTCTACCCACGTGCCCATATGTGTGTTTGTTAGCTACAAAGTTGCACATTATGCACAAGGTTTCTCAACATAGTCGTGTATTCATCCATGCATGCCTTTTTGGGAAAAACATGCACATAATGTGCAAAAATCGAGTAGTACCTATCCACACATGCCTAGGTATTCCCCCTTTTCCTGTGCACTAGTGGGCCCCTACCCTTAAAAACCCTTGTATGACCTTTCGTACAACCCCTACCTAACATCCATACAATTCAAAAAATACAGGATGATAAGGTCAGTAACCTATCTCTCGCAAATCCTAGATCAGCAGCCTCATGCTCTTGTAATCTCCAAACCACCTCACAACTCTCTCGCCAAATCAACAATAGTGTCGGTGAAATTAAGGTGGCATTATGGGCCCACCACCCATATATATCCCATTTTTCCCAACTTCCACACTCTGTTATAGGAGCCCAGAGCCTTTGTTTTTCGATCCATTCTCAGCCATGAGATCATGATCCAACCATATACACATTCACTTTCCCTGGGTTATCATCTGCACTTTTCTCCGGAGGAACATTTTTTTCACGCCACATTCAGGTACACATGCTCACTTTCAAATTTTATCAAATAGTTTTTATATGATATTTATTATCAGATATTGTTCACATCAGGTATTTTTTTTTTATGTGCAAGTACATGTTCAACAATCTTACATCCCCTTCAGGCATATGTTCAACACTGGCATGTAAATTACTCCCTTTGTAAACAATTTCATATCCCAATCACACCCTCTGATATTTTTCTGTAGGGTCCCTACATTCAGCTCTATAGTATCTTTACCTCTGCCACTTTTTGGTACTGTCAACCAATAACACTCTCCCCCACATGAGTTGTCTCATTCATAGTTCTCCTTGGCAACTTGACACTCATCCTGATTTCACCCCCTAGGATTGGGAGTCTCGATAGTATTTTTCACTTCCAAGAATGAACCACATACTTCTTCTTATCATATTGCTAACCTTCCCAATGGACTCCCCAGGTCAATGATATCATCTCACACTTGGCTCTATTGACTGCACCCCCACAGTTCCATTATCCCTCCATCTCACCCACCATTAGTTTTCCCATCTACATATTTTCCTCCATCCATTTACCTAATACATAAACCCACCCATGGGGCCCCCACCCTCCACCAGTTCTGTTTCACAAAATTGTTCTCTAACAGACCAAGCCGTCTTTCATTGGGGCACCCATTTTTGTATCTATATACTCAACCCAAATTATTCTTTATTTCTTTGGTAATTGTATAAATCCCTTGTTTCCAACATATACATAGTTTTTTTAGTCATCATCCTTGATGGCCTTCTTTTACTTAGAAAAGCAACCCATGTCACCCTTGGTTGGGTCATCCACCATTTTTTTTATCAACATTTTTAAAAAACCTCGAGTATCCCAAATCCATGTACCCATGATCTCTGATTTTTCCCAGTTTGTTAGCCTCCAATACAATTTAACCCCATATCTAGTCATCCCCCTAATGCTAGATCTAGTTTTACAACTACTACCAATCATCCCTCAACACCCCAACCAAGGGTAGTCTTGAGTCCCATAGCATATTGACTTTGTCCATGTTACCCATCAGTACCTGACATCATCTATTCCTCAGTGGATTTCAAGATGTCCCTCGCTTCTTGACATCGTGTCTCCCTTCCTATCGACCTTAGCACGGTTCCTAGAAGGGAGGAAATATCTTGACTCTCATTACCTTTTCAATGAGAAGTCTCAGATGGCACAGAGAGAGCCATCATTTCTTTATGATTTCGTTGACCCCCACAAAATTCAACTTCAACAAACTCTCATGTTAAGGTGGGTCTTACTATGTGACCATTGCAACTTTCCATATTAGTTGAAGACCTCTGAATTTGATAGGCCATTAATGCCTACAAGTCATTGACACTTCTTACCATCATCCTTTACTCTCTTCATATCTTGTTCACCATTCATAATTGTCATATTCCATTGTCAACCACCCCCAATGACGCTGCAATTATCTACATCATCACACATCTTTAGTTAAAGTCCCACATTTTGGTTTCATGACACGAGCATGGGGCATGCCTGTTATAACCCTAAAATGCACCATACAGGTTTACCTGGCATCAGGCCAACTCATGCCTCTTCCTAGCCAAAGCCATGCTGGGTAACTCCTCAAAAAACCACTCAAAACAAGCAACCCGCGCCCTAACTTCTCACTGGGCGCGGGCATCCGCTTGCTGTCCTCTTACTGCACGCAGGTATCCGCGGGCTAGCATAAAACATCCCGCGAGTACCTAACAATGCAAAAAATCAGGGAAGTTTCCGCCGAGACTCAGGGCTTTTTGTCAATTAACTGAAACTCTCCGCCATGCATGGCCGAGAGTTCGACTAAAACCCTAGCTCTTCCTAGCCTATAAAAGGAGGGGTAGGGGTACTAGTCAAGGAGAAAAAAGGATAGCAAAGAAACTCTGCCAAAATAGCCAAGCCCATTA
>ML777229.1:868936-886738 GCA_009831015.1 Picea engelmannii | reverse complement strand
CGCTGGCTTTTTTGCTATTCCACCCAATGGTAGGAATAGATCCTTATGATATAAATAGTCTTCCATCTGCATCTTCCATAATTGTTAGTCTTGTTCGTTAAATTTCTCGACCCTAAAGTTTCCATCTTCCAACATTGCAACCACTCGAACTAGGAACCCTCTTTTCCTGCGAGTTAGGACCGTCGAGCAATAAAATAAAAAAAATGTGGAAACAAAATTCAGAAGATACACAATACAATAGAGACACAGATTTGCGTGGTTCACCCAGTGTGGGCTACATCCACCAGAGAAATTTCCAGGTCCTTCCTTTATTATTATCCAACATATGAAGGGATACAACGTACAACAAACCCGCTGTAACTTCCTCTTCTTTCTCTCACAGTCTCCTATCTCAGAATACAATATTTTCCACCATGCATAGCCATAATACATTTCCCTTATAAAAGAGGGTTGCCTTCTAGGGAAAAAAACCCTAACATAATCTCTATCGTTAGATCTGTGACCTTATAATGAATGGTCCAGATTTACAATGAAATTACAATATACATTTACAAGGCAATTTTTCCTTCGAGGGATTTGCCCCTGAACCCCCACTGGGGGCCGTTTTCCCCCAGACCCCCCAGTAGGGGGGATATCCCCCCTAGACCTTGCAGAGGGGGTACCCCCCCTCTGCACTCCCCCACGTGGAAGAGTGTACATACTTATGGGGTGTAAATACTTCATGGGGTATAAACACGGCTGAAATTAAAAGACCTTTGAATCAGGAATACAATCAAGCTCCACAAACAAAAATTAAAAGAAGAACAAGAGGATAAGTCGAAGCAACAAAGGGCCAGAGAATTAGCTGTCAAATTTGAAACAAAAAAAGAAGGTTTGAAGAACCTGTCCATGAAGGAAAGAAGTGCACTCACCCTGGAAATAGTAAAAGAAGAGGTATTACCTTTGAAATCTTTGGAAGAACCTCAATAGTGTGAAGTTACTATGTTAAGGGAAGAAAATAATAAGAATGGAAAGAGGAATCCATAGACTCAAATCACGGGAAATAAGGCCAGAAATATCAGTAAGAAGAAAGAAAAATTCGAAAAATTGCAGGAAGTTCCAGAAACGACTTCGCAGAAAGCAGGTTTGCAAAACTTGAAACTCGACAGGATAGCATAACCACGAAGAATGGGACTTTGCCACGACTAAGATATATGACTGTTGGAGGCATCCTGACCGTTAGAACGATGCTCCAGAACGGCTAGAAACACAATTATTTCCAGAAATATCACCATTGCATTGTTGAGACCATGCCATAGCATATGGATTTGTATTTATTAAGGCATTTCAACTTGTTGAAGGAATCCATTACGACATTGCTTATTTAATCCATCAAATGTTGCACCGGGACCACTTTTTGCAAAATGAGATATTTGAGCTAATAGAGAATTGATCACATACCGTGTTGTGTTTTCTATACCTCATCATCCATTTGATTACCTATTATGTCTATTTGCCTATCCGATCTCTGTGATTGCAAGTGTGAATGTCAAGCAAGCATAGCGCATTACAAAAGTATGTAGAGGATATTTTGATCGACCTCATGGCTGAGAAATTCATGTATGTAGGAATACAGGCATTGTCGATCGGTGGATTGCAATAATCCCCCTCAACTGGATGTTGATCTAGTTGAATGACAACTGAGAAAAGAAGAAAACACCGTGACGATCTGGCTAATGCAAAGAAGATCCTATCGGTCTTGCCTGACTATGCTCCGCTTTTGGCTGGTGTAGCTCTCCATGACAGTGTCCCACATGAATTTGAGTACACGCTCATTACTGCATACCTCTCGAAGGGGATAGACATAGTTGGACCTCAGTTAGGACTGATCCAAACTCTCAATATCAACGACTTCAACCAAAGAGGCCAAAAGAACTATATGATGCTCGCACCACATAGGTACATGATGAAGATGAATGGGAATAAGCCCAATATAGTTCCCCAACCATTTATTGAGATCACGTGCTCCACAATATTGAACGTAATGAAGATCCCCCACTTCAAAATACATTAGGAGGTTAACTCTTGTGTTAAACTCTTCCTGTCATGCTATCATGGAGGTTATCTTTAGTTAGATAGGTGCATCACTGTGGATTCATAACTGATCCATCTAATCACTGGACTAAGCATGCATGGATTGGACCCTCATCAATTTTACCCAAGGAAGACATCAGATCTCTCCCTGGGAAGATGTCAACTGATCGCTGGAAAGCTCATCCAAAAGAACCATTTGACACAAGTCACAGGATTTGTAGTCGACCTCCCAGGGAAGTGTGTCGAAGGAATGTAGATGAACATGGGTGAGTTACCTCATAAATGATTTGGAGAAGGATTTTCGTGAAGCACATGACTAAGGATACAAATTTCATTTAAGTTGGCTACTGATTTTAATCGCATTTGTCGCATGGAAAATGATGGAAGGAACAACCCTCCCGAAAGTTGTGCCATCAAAACCATTGGCCGCGAGGTTCTCTACCTTGTCGTATCCAAATGATATGGTGAAGCGGTGGCAGTCAAATGTTGTCTTCCATACTTATTACCTACATCTGAACCGTTCCATTGAATCCTTCCCCCAAATGACACCGAATACACTCCACTAGTATAGGATGCTAGCAAAGTTCCACGTAGACCGACACTTTATCTACATCACCACATGTAGGGATGAAAGTAAAGAGGAGATGTAGTATTACTATAAGTTCTGAGGAAGACATGGAAGATATCACTAAGGAATAGCCAACATAATTCCTTGTACCATTGGAGGATGCAGATTTGTCTTACCCCAATATCATTGGAATCCCATTAGTCACCTAGTTCGAACATGATGGATAGAGGAATGCAAAGAAAATGAAGAAAAAGGATGAAGTCTGAGACATATAAAGTGATGAGAAGGAAAACACATCGAAAAAAACTATGCCTGACTCACCTGTAGGAGGAGGAGGAGATGAAGTGAACCAAGAGGAAAGAGGGGAAGAAGGAGAAAAGTAGTACAAAGGTGAAGCTACACTTTCGAAGGATCCCCTCACCATAGCAGAAGCATCATAGAAGAGGAATGTTTCCCCAGAGAAATCTTCAACAAGAAAGAAGGCTCACGCCAACAAGCCTTAGTCGAAGAACATGCTCACAATGGATGACATTGATCTCATCATCACAACTATAGAAGGCACTTCAGAAAACATCTTACAGAAACATGGAGCAAAGAAAGAGTCGATGTATGAAAGAATAGAGAAAGATCTCAGAGACATCCAACAAGCTATCCATTCAAGCCTCGTGGTTCCCACTATGCCATCCTCAACAGAAAATGTATAATTGGGGGATGAGCCCACAGATTTGTGAAGTTTAGAAGATGTTACAGAGGTTCGACTTCATTGATCCCAAGAGGAGAAGGAGTAGGCCACAGAGGCCTTGAAGCAAGAAAAGGAGGAGATCCAAGAGTAGCTTTGAACTGCGTAGAAAGAGAAAGATGAACTTAGGGTGATGTTTGAAGAGGACAAAGAGAAAATCCAAAAAGAGAAATACCAATTGATCATGGATAATATTGGGGTTAAAGAGGTTGTGACTAGATCACTTTGCTCTATGTTGGGCTTGGCATGAATGGAAGAAGAGCCAGCTAAGAGAAAAGTAGGGAAGCTCGCTGAGGCCATTCAACAACTTCAAGAAAGAGTAGTAGAGTTATAACTTCAAGCAATGTCGAGCACTCTGCAAGAAGTGCAGGATCAAAGGGAAGAAGATTCCGGGAATGTAGTCTAAAGAATCAAGGCCTTGGCCTCAGAATGTAAACAATTGAGTGATTGAAGTGCACAAACCTATGAGCACCTTGTAGAAGATCTGAATTTGAGGAGATTGGAAGCACAACTCCAAGAGGTGAAGTAGAATGCCTCCACTGTGCAAGAACAAATGAAGCTTCTTACTGTAGTTGAGAAGATAAAGAGGTCATAGGAGCAGTGCGCAGTCCAACAGTAGGTTGCTACCATCCAGAGCAAGGTTATGGAAGTGACACGGAGAATCTAGTTGGTGTAGGACGAAGCCTGCATGCCTTTCGAAGAGATCAAGGGACAAGGCTCACAGCTGGAACAGATG
The DNA here is from genome assembly GCA_009831015.1 of Picea engelmannii. Taxonomy (NCBI): domain Eukaryota; kingdom Viridiplantae; phylum Streptophyta; class Pinopsida; order Pinales; family Pinaceae; genus Picea; species Picea engelmannii. The sequence continues at coordinate 882,622 of ML777229.1, read as the reverse complement.
ATCACTGCAATGGAAAAACACCTGGAAGGGCCTGTCACCAAGCAAGTACTTTAGGATTTCACCAAGTAGGAGGCTCTAGCGAAGAAGAAAGTCGAGGCAGCTCGAGCTAAGCTTGAGACCTTCGAAGCAAAGTTGTCTGGATTGCAGTGACTTGAGACGAGTCAAAGGTGAGTGTTGGGGGCCTATTGGCCCTCGACCAAGTTTTGAGAGAACATTGGTCGTGTTTGACCATTTTTGGGACTTCGACAAGCTAGTCGAATATGGAGCGCCCAAGTGAAGAAGATATCGTGGGATTTCGCTTGTTTTGAGAGATTTTTGGGCTTTTACGGTTTATGTAACGGGTATGGGATGTCAGCCCATGGGTTTACCCATGCTTAGGCCTTTTTGTAATGTATGAATAAGTAGCTAAGTGACTATAAGAGGGGGGTGTTTTCTATCTGCACAATATGTTGTAAGAAGTAGATTTGGTTGGCTTCGTGCAAGCATCTGTAAAGTCCTAGTTGAGTGCAAGTGATTGTAAGAGACTTTATGTAGACAGAATGTGTAAGGCTATGTTCTTTGACCTGATTTTGAGGAAGGTGGATCTAGTACGTTGTGCACATATCATCTTTCCAGTGAAAATTTATCCTTGTGTCTTTGTGCCTGTAAGAATATTGAAGGATACTAATAAACAAGAAGAAGAGTTGGTGGAAGTAGCCCCACACTGGGGTGAACAACATATATCCTACGTTGATGTGCTTTGTGCAATGTTGTTGATGTTGTTTATCTATTAGTGTATTGATTTGTATGTATGTTAGATAGATGTATGGATTCTCAGTGCACTATTGATGATAAATGAATGTTAGATCTGAGTTAATAGTATGTTCTAAGTGGAGGAAAGTAATTGATCTAGGTTGTTACTACATTGTTCTGTATTTAGGGTTTAATCTGCAGTGTGAAGGAATTTATGAACTAATGCATGTTATTGGCTAAGTGCTATGTTAAGAGTTTTAATCAAAGTTATGTGTCCTAGATAGGTTGTAGACACCTGTGTCCTACAACCCCCCTGCTAGTACCTCGGGTGAGACTTCACCTGCTTCGCAGGTGTTGCCGAAAGGGCCGATAGTTAGGATTTTCTTGGTGTGTTATTGAAGTGTTGAAACATGGGTTTGCCCTCCTACCAACAATAGTCAATGCCTTCCTTTTGAGAAAATCCACGAGCTACAAATCTTGATTTTTTTTTTCAATACTTCCATCAGCAACATGTTTTATCTTGTATAACCATTTGGAAGATACCACATATTTTCTCTTCGGTCTGGAAAATATTTCCCATACATCATTCTTTAGAATGGATTGGAATTCTTATTTCATGGCATTTTCCCATTCTTTCTTCTGAATGGCTTCTATTGTGTTGATTTTTTCACTTGGGTGAGCAAAACCACAACACTTGTATGTCTATATGAGCTTGCTAGACAAGACAAAAGTTTTGTGAGTGGGTTAGATAAGCCAAACACATATGAAAATAAAGAAATAAACTAAAAAAAATAAGAAATAAATATTAGAAAGCATGAGACACTTGGAACCATGAAAATCAAACAATGACCAACATAATGCTACCAATGGACCCTCTTCCTGCTTGGGAGGCTCTTGAGTTTCATAATTGAGAGATCTTATCTTTACAATGGAAGAATGAAATGAAAATGGTGAAAAAAAACAATGCCTATTCCCTTAAGAGGTGAGTGGAATGGTCTATTGTAATGGTTCTTGAAGGCTTCTAAGAGAAAAGAGGATTCTCAAGGAAGAATTCTTGCATCATAACAATACCTTGAAGATCATGGTTTCTTAGCACAACCATGGCTCTTATTTATAGAATTCATACATGGAAAATGTAATTGGTTCATAGTGTGAACAAGGGGCCTTTTAGGGAACCCTCTAGCCCTTGATCATCCCCTAAGCTAGATTTCTCTCAGATATGAGTATTAAATCGTGTTGGGGGTCAGACGAGAAGTGGTTGAGTGGCATAAAAGATCCATAAATGTGTTGTTCATAGGAGTGCGTGACTTTTTGCGTACACAATTGCACATTTTTCGCATAGTGCACACTAAGGTCTGTGTTGGCTTGTTCACTGTGCACACACTCCCTTTGGTGATTCTCCGCACTCTAATTTTTTAACCCAATTACATAGTTTGTTTCCTTCTGGATGAATTTTAGTGTTGTAGGTGGACTAATTGTTGTTGGAATTGATGTTTTCTTCAACCATTTGTGTGCAATGTTGTGGACTATTTTCCAGTGATAAAATATGCTCACTGATGTGTGAGGTTAGGAGCATACGTATAGTCAAAATACATCAATATATATATTTTTTAGAGTACCATTATAAGGAAAAATGATGAGAGGAACTGCAAGAGAGATCTGCCAGAGGAAGAGGGAAAACTATGGGACCCAAACATTTTTCTAGGGAGAAAAAAGAAAAGTTCTCTACAAACGAGGTGGGCATGCCCCATGTGTTATCACATATTATTTTAAGGGGGTGTTTTTTCTTTGAATTTGGACCTTGGGTGGCAATATGTGAAGAACGGGGTATAAAATCTCACCAAATGCCTCTTATCCTAAGTTTTCATGCACAGACACATGATACTAAGACGCATGCAAGTCTGGACGACCGAGATCTGTGCACCTCACATCGACGATCATTGATCATATCGAGGCTTCAACATGCTTGTTCGTTAAAAAATATAGAGAGGGTTGGGGAAAAAACCATGGTTTTACGGAGGTACAACATATCAGCCAGAGACACACAGATCCCAAAAGTGGGGAAGAATCGAACCGTTTTTTGCAGCCCTGATATGCAGATGTGCATATAAGTTCCCTATCCCGGGTCAACATGTGGCCGCTCTATCCCACCAACAGTTTTTCCCCACTCCATCTCTCTCCTCTATCTGTCACATGCCCTGCTCCCCTATAAATTTTTCTCCCTCACACATGTCCTCCACTCACCATCCCACATGCCACATCTCCCGTTCTCATCTCTCACCATCTATGCCACCTCGCTCCAAATCACATACATCCTCTTACACCTCATATATTGCTTATGTGGTCCCCATGCTATCCTTAGTATTCTCTTCCCCATTCATATTCGACCACCTGGCTATCTCCCATTCGATATTCCATGACGAGAGCACCATTGCTTCATCATCATCCGCATCTATTGTCACCCCCCCCCGCAAGAATTCAGCTCAGGACCATATGGACAAATGTAGAGGCCACCAAGTTCCATAGGTGCAGAGTTGACTTGGGTCTTCCCCGATCCCGATGAAGAAGTTATTGAGGTTGGTGGTGCTAGTTGAACATTGTTTCCACCATAAATGGAAAACCCAGAAAGGGACTGTCAGCTAATCAACTCATTTGCAGGTCTGTTCTGAAATGCGATTGCATCTAACACAACTCTCTTCTGATAGGAGGTTGCATAGGTAGTCTGCCAGGAAGCATGCACACATAAATCCTTCAATGCAAAGTATCAACCACATCTCTGGGTTTTTATCTGAGTATAAAGGATTCATTCTCATATTTTGTTAGGGTCGATGGTAGAGCAAATCTCCCGGATTGTAAAGTTTTAATGAAGCTTTTGGTTCTCTGGTTATGTGTTGTAGTCTGAGATTTCTTATTTAATGAAAGTCAAATTTATTATTCCATCTTATTTTCCTATGTACTGAGATGATTCATGATGACTGATTCACATGGATTGTTGTGACTATGTTATGATGAATGTTTGATCGTAATGTTATTATAATTTCTTTCATTTTCTCTGAGATTTGAGTTTCAAGAAGATCTTGTGTTTAAGTCTTTCCTCTTTGGGCTGCTGGAAGACCTGATGTCTACAGTAGACCTCTATATCCTTCTCACCAAAGTCTTCCTCCTATTCACCCTTACTACAACTTAGTGATTGAAGTTAAACTAGAACCTTACCTACTTGTGCATACTAGTCCAGTCCTCTGAGTTAAGACGATATTTTCTTGAGACTACGCCCATTTGATCATTTCATAACCAATTCGTGACATAAAATTTTGATGGCTATCGAGCTTACCTCTACTGCAATCCATAGGTGAATTCTAGTGCTAACATTTCTAGCACCTTTACCAGGGATGAAATGAATATTTTCCCTGGGTTGAATGACAACTAACTTCTGATTCAGAAGGTGCATCAGAATTCAAAACCTTTTGAATATTGCAACTTGTACCTAGCGACTCCACTGTGGTGACTCCAATGTCTCGGCTCTGTTGTTTCAATGTGACTACTTCTGGCTACATCGAGTATACCCTGGAATAACAGAATGATTAGAGTTGGTCTTTGATGGTGGACAAAGACCAGACACACTCATTATTCATATCATTCACCTGGTGACTCCATGGTTAAAGGATTGATTCACAACTCCACTTGTTCGAAATGGACAAAATCCTAGCTCAAAGGTTTTCTCCCTTAAATTTTTTTGTTGTTCCTAGTTTTCCTAATGTTGTCCCTACTCTGGACGAATGGGGTGATTGTTTGCCTATATTTAGAAGACACAGAGAGGATAATCCTACCGAGCATATTCATGAGTTTCATGAACTCATGCATCAGTGGGATATACATCATGAGGATGTATTAATGAAGATGTTCATGTTCTCATTAGACGGGGATGACCATGAGTGGTATCGATCCTTTCCCCCTACTTGCATCCCCTCCTTGAGAGAGTTTCATGCATCTTTCAATAGACATTGTCGAAAGTTTTATTCTTCTATGTTGATTTGTCATAATTGTTGTGAAGAATATAAAGACTGTGTTCAAGGTATGACTGTTTCAAATGAAATTTGTGAGTATGAAAGCTATGAGGATGAAAGATGTGAGAATGAAGGATATACCTCAGAGGAGTTGATGGAGCTGGTAAAATCTCTTTCTGCAAGGATGGAGAGATTGGACGAATATTTTCCTCGCCGCTCTTACGAAGAATATGAAGAGGATTTTCTGGTCCTTGAAACATATGTTTTTGGTATCCCTGCTTATGATGAATAAGTGATGTTAGATATTGACCAAGGACAAATAGATTTTGATGGATATCCCAGCAAGGAAGACGAAAAATAGAGCTCTTCCATGGTTCCTGTTTATAGTGATTGTGAAACTGATCATGGGGAAATCCATGAAGGCGAAAAGGAGGAGCCACATCTCTCAGCTATCTTAGTTTAGAAGTTTTCCCCTTTCAATTTATCAGCCATATATGGTTATCTACATCCAATTTTGAATATAAAGGAATGGGATTATTATCTTCTGATATTCAGAGGAAGCAAACATGACCATCCCGGTGAGCACTTATTAAAATTTCATGCATACATGATTGAACATGGATTCTTTCATGAGGATGTCTGGATCAAGATGTTCTATTTTTCTCTAGAAGACAATGCTCTTGGATGGTGTCTATCTCTCCCTGTTGATAGTATACATTCTTTGAGTGATTGTCATGATGATTTTAATTAGTATTACGAGAAGATTTACCTGGCTCATCTTATTTTTGATGGCTGTTGTAAGAGGTTTGCAGACTACATACTCTAGATGATAGAGTGTTCCTTGTGTGATGAGTCTGGTAAAGATATGATTGAGAGAGAAAGAGAGGATGAAAGTGAATATCTTGCAAATACAGATGCAACGTTTTCTCTCTCTATTTCCCAAGAATAAGTCCTTCCAGATATGATTGATGATAACGTTGATGATGGAATAACTATGGATGCATTATTCTACGCCCCTAGTACACCGCCTGTCTTAGTTTTAAAAGAAGAAATGGTTGAAGAAAAGAATCAAGATATCGGTATTTTCTCTTTGCAAGATATAAGAGTTCTACGCTCACCTACCTCTGAAGAGTATTCAGAAGAAGAAAGCATAGGCTGCCAATATTATTATGAAATAAAAAGATCCTACCAAGATCATCATGATAGAGAGAAAGAGACATCCATGGATATACATGAAGAGACTTCTTTCTCTCATCTAGTATATGTTATCGAAGCAGACAAGGGAGAAATGGAGGAGATAAAGGTGTAGTTTATCTCATGTATTGAACCTACAAATGAGCATGTATCACTTGGGATCAGTCGACCTGCATCAGTCCTCTACCCACCTATACACTCTGAGAACATCGAATGATGGGTAAGAAACCGGGAAGTGTAGGAGGTAATTTCTTACCAGTTGAACTTTCCTGATTATAAATTATCTGACCCCGTGGGGTTGTATATGGAGCTATGTTTTCCAAAAGCACTAGAGATTGCAAGGTTATTCATATTATCATCACTTATGGGTATGGTTGGTGTTCCAAATCATGTTCTCATTCTAGTGTCATACTTCCCTTACCTTTTGTGGATCATTTGTAGTGAAGAGAAAAATTATATTACCGAGCAATCTGGGTGGCTATGGTCAAAGTTTTATTTCACCTAACATCTTGTAAAAATCAATTATTTTAGGACTGTACATAAATAAGCTCCTTGGAACCATTGTAGTTTGTTTTCATTTTATTTTTTGGGCATATATTCCTTAGCAAGGTGTTTTTGAGCTTGACTCCATAACCCAACAGAAGGCAACAAGAGCTGCAAAATAATTCTTAGATCCTCACAGGGAGGTCTCTATCCTCCATGGAGCCTAATGTTATCACATATTAATGTAAGGGTGTGTTTTTCTTTTGAATTTGGACCTTCCGTGGCAATATGCGAAGAAAGGGGGATAAAAACCCACCAAATAATGCTTATCCTAAGTTTTCATGCCCGGGCACGTGATGTTAAGACGCGTGCAAGTCTGGACGACCGAGATCTGTGTGCCTCACATCGATGGTGTTACACATAAAAAATACTCACTTTGATAGTGTCACAAGTGTCGTCATTACAAAGGTCACAAGTGTCACATTTTTCTCACAAGGTCGCAAGTTTTGCATGTTGCTCACAAGTGTCGCAAGTGTCAAAGAAAGAATGTTGCCATGATGCCTATGTCATGCCTATAACGACATGAGAAGGACACTTGAAACACCTAAAACATTTGATTTGGAAGAGGAGAAATGAGTCAGTAGGCTTGCAAACCTTTTTCCATTTGAAAGCACCTCAAAAACTGAGTTTTGGGAGGGGAGCGCTCCCCTATACCTCTTCTAGGAGCACCGACGCTCCCCCTTACACTGTCTGGAAGCATTATAAAGATCCTTTGGCACTTTTCAAGGAGTGTTGGTGTCTTTACAAGTGTTGGTGCCCCCCTTAAGCCTATTGGGGAGCGTTGTAGCGCTCTGATGGCCCTTTTGAGGGAGCGCTACCTATTCTGGGCAGTAGTTGAGTTGTTGACATGAATGGGGGAAGGATCTTTTCATTCTTGGAAGGCAGTTGGATTTGAATCCCTAGGGAAGACCCTCAAGTGAAGGAGGAAAATACTCACCTTCCCCAAGGATATCTCAAGTTGTGGAGCCTCTCCAAGGCTATATAAGCAAGCTTTCTAATGGTGAAAGGGGACTGGAAAAGGAGAATCACACCAAACTTATGATCTTATAAGTGGTGCTGGAACAGAGATATTTTGGAAGCAAGAGACCTATGATCTCATAGGGAGAAATTGGTGAAGTTATCATCATTCGGATCGTGGATCTTTTGAGTAAGGGATAGACAAAGAGGACTTGGCGAAACTACTGCAATTCATCCACAGTTGTAAGCAATGTTTTGTCCTCATTAATATAATTTTCTTGGCCTATTTATTTCTAATTCGTGTTCAATATCACATGAATTTGTCTCTTTGGTATATAGACCTATTTCAGACTAATCTTGATAGAGTAGGAAGTAGTTGTACTTTGTTTGTCTACAGGGCTTATCGAGGAGCGAAAGATTGAAGCTCAACTCGGAGCGTGTAGGGACAAACACCAGTAAAAGGTACTTCTTTTCTCCTTCCTTCTCACACAGTAGTCCACCTATATATAAAAGGAAGTTAGTGACCATGATAATCACTTTCTTTCTTAGAGTTAAGAGTCTATCTCTTTGAGGATATCTACCTGTCCGCAGGGAGATTTTCCTTCAACAAAAACTGGCGACTCCACTGGGGAGAATCATAACTTTGTTATTTTTGTTTTTCCTCATAGAACTTATCTTACCATTTGTTTTTTAATTATGCCTTGTTCACCCCTTTATATCTGATTGCATTTGCTGATTGACTCTTCACTCCATCTCACTCAACTTGATTGCGAAAATTCCATTGAAATTTTAGGTTTTTTGGACTTTTTTCTGAGCTTTAGGACTCCAACGCTCCCCTGCCTTGTTAGAAGAGAATCAAAACTCCCTTAAGAAGCTGTAAAGAGATTTATAATTATCTGCTAGCCCTTATACCGGAGCACCAACCCCTTTTTGCCCAAAATCTCTTCAAAAATTACAATTTTTGAAGGTCCAGACCCTGTGTTTTCACATGCTGAGATGCTTTGAAACTCAATGATTCTTCCTTTGACCTTTGACATGCTTCCTCCTGAGAAGTAAACACCTTGTTGTTCATATTTTATGCCCTTCTTTATTATTTTTGAGTTTTTTGTTGTTGAAAGCTTGAAATCGATCCCCTGCTTTCTTCTCTCCTATCCGACTGAGCAGGAACTCTAGTGAAGGACATTTGAAATATGTAATTATTCTCATTTGGTTCTTTGAGGTCATTTGATCCAATCTCTTTCTCCTTCCTTTTGCGTTTCTGGTTTTCTTTCTCTTTTTTGATTGCAAAACAAAAGGGGTGTGTTGTTTGTGCGAAATCTGCATATTCTTGTCGGAATCTCCTTGATCTGAAAGGGTGATTGGTAGGACAAGTTTTTCATTGATTTGATCATCATTTGCATGAAAATGACAAAAGTACATCTTAATGATTAGTTTTCATATTAGTTTGCATTTCTGAAATGTTGTAGCATCATATTGGATTTGATTGAGAACAAAAGTGATTGAAGGCATTCCTTATCAAGTGTTTGATAGTGAAAATGACTCTTCCTCTTTCCCTTAAATAGGTATTCATTGAAAATAAATGATTTCTTATCATATTTCATACATATTTTTGGGAATTGAGTCATCATTCCATCAGTTTCACTTTCGTACACCCTCTAAGTAAACAACAGCCATTAAAATCAATGCTTAACTAAAATTTATCAGACTTTTTATATCTTTGTTAGAAAACCTACATTAGTTTAAGGTGTAGGGCTTTGGAATAGGTTGAAAGAATAACTTTCCAAATATATCGAACAAATTTAGTATCTTGCAGTAAGGAGAGTCAAATCCAATTGTCGTATTGGCTTGTTGGGATCCCCCTCTCACATAGGGGTTATGTACGAGGTCGCATTCGGGTGAGTTACGAAGATTATCCCTCTGTGGTTCAACTATTTGTAGTGGTCGGATCATATATTGGGGATTATTGGAAGGTATACCCACAATTAGGTGTGGGATCCTTTCAAGTTGATTTCAGACTTGTTATCCTTCCCATACGTTCTGAATGGACTGTTGACTATACCCGCCTAGGGGATCACCATGAGTTGGTGACCTTAGTAGCCACAATATTTAGGGTCTCACACGAGGTGACAATGAAGGGAAGTCTCACTGTAACTGGAATAGACGTTGGTCAAACTCACTCGGGCTCCTTGGAGGGTAAATCCACAATTACTGCATGGAATCTTGCACCAAGGCGTAAGTCCATTAAGCAGGTCGCCAACGTAAATGATCCACCCGCTCTATCCCCTGCCCTTCCTATGTTGATCTCACGACATTGGATTTCATCTCCAACTAGTGGTTTCATCGTGGGAAGGTTTTTTTTGATTGATTTCTTCTCTGATTCATAGTCAGTGTTAATGGCCTCGAATCTTGGGAGTATCAATGGAGGAACCCATTCTCCTGGGGAACTTTATACTTTTCCTTCATTTGGAAACTTTAGTCCTCCATATGTTGCCACACTGAGTCTTCTGGGACTCACTATTGGATTACCATTTTGGTTGTTCCCCACTCCGGTGATCCCGAATCCTTCCAATGTTTCAGTTGCACCTAATACTTTGGATGGAAATACACCACCCACACATTAACTTCATGTCGAATTTTTGCCTTCTTCGTCCATCAAGACTCCTTCCATTTCTCCTTCTTCTCCTAGTGAATTCTCTAAAGCAAGTAGCCAGGTTGGTCAGAAGAAGAAGAAACAGAAAGAGAAGAAGAGGAAGGACTCGAAAAGGACAAAGGCCCCAATAACATCAAATGTTGGCTCTAAGAATCCAGTTACTATTAACAGTACTGGGAGTGTTGATGAGGTCAACATGCAAGATACCAGATATATAAAATATGCAGAACAGAAATAAAATGCTAGAAATGGCAGAATAACAGTAAAATATCCAGCATAATCTTCACAATTCACAGAAATAATATGCGAAATAGCAATAGAAAGCACTTTGATTCAGAAAGAAATGTTCACAGGCCTCTTCGAGGGGGCAACCTGCAGTCGAGTAGTTCTTTGTTACAATAATATCCAAGCTAGGGTTTTCATACCCTCGACTCTTATTTATACTAAATATGTGTATTAAGAGAAGCATCTAGAGGAAGATCCTTCTAGAAGAGGAAGCTTCTATTAGGTCTTCTTACATCCGCCTTATTCTATTTTATTGAAAGGTCTTATTAATATTGACCTTTATTACATCTGAATACATTGATCTACCTATGTGCGGGTTAGGACCTTAACATGTCTGCCCCCTTAAAAACAACCTTGTCCTCAAGGTTTGAGATGTGGAAACTGCTGCAGAATTATAGCTGGTTCCCAAGTGGCATCTGCTGGAGTCATATCTTTCCACTGTACTAGCACTTCCTTGATGGTTCTCTGACGCAGGTGACGCTCCCGCTGGTCCAAAACTACTTCTGGTTGTAGCCAAATGGATCCTTCTTCAGCTAACTCTGGAAGGTTGGTTTGAATTTGGCACCTGGTTCCAATCACCTTCTTCAAGCATGAAACATGAAAAACAGGATGTAGCTTCGACTGGCTGGGCAGAGCTAACTGATATGCGGCTTGTCCCACACGCTTGAGAACTGTGTAAGGGCCATAAAATTTGGGTGCTAGCTTCTGACATTGCTCAGCCTTGAGGGAAGTTTGCTTATATGGTTGCAGTCGCAGAAACACCTGATCCCCTTCTACAAATTGACGTTCCAAGAGACCTTGATCTGCTTGCTGCTTCATTCTATTCTAGGCCATGACCAAGTTCTCTTTAAGGGTATGAAGAATATGCTCTTGGACTGTAAGTTTTTGGTCAACCACCTGGACCTTCGAGGTACCCGGTAAGTATGAGAGAACTGACGGTGGATTCTATCCATACACTGCTTCAAAAGGAGTCATGCGAGTGGTTGTATGGTATGTAGTGTTGTACCACCATTTGGCGAGGGGTAACCATTGATCCCACTAGTGTTGTTTTTCAGAGGCAAAGCACCTCAGATATGTTTCCAAACACTTGTTAACGACTTCCATCTGACCATCTGTCTGGGGATGATAAGCTGAGCTGAGATGCAATTGTGTGCCTTGTAGCTTAAACAGTTCTTGCCAAAAATTGCTTGTGAAAGTTGGGTCTCGATTAGAAACAATAGAGTTTGGCATGCCATGAAGCTTGAATACCTAATCCATGAAAATTTGGGCCACCGTGGATGTAGTAAATGGATGGTGAAGAGCACAAAAATGAGCATACTTGGAAAGGAGATCCACCACCACCATTATCACTGATTTATTCCCCGATTTGGGTAAGCCTGTAATAAAGTCCATAGAGATATCCTTCCAAATAGCAGGGGGAATCGAAAGCGGTTGGAGGGTGCCTGGATATTTGACTGTTTCTCCCTTGTTGCGTTGACATACCTCACATTCAACCACAAACTTACGGATGTCCTGTTTCATACCCTCCCAGAAAAAAGAACGTTTAACTCGGTCATATGTTTTGGTGAACCTTGAGTTCCCCGTTGTGGGTGTAGCATGAAACTCAGAGAGTACCATGGATTTGAGCTTGGATTGTTTACTTAAATATAAGCGACCTTTTTATTGAAGCTCATCCTGAAGCCAGAAGTACCCCGGGGGAGCCTGCGCCTTGTTCTGCAGTTGCTAGATTAAATGCGAAATTTTGGGGTCTTGTAGCCATTCCTGGTGCACAGCTTGTAGCCAATCAGGTACAATGAAGGAAAGAGAAAAAAGGGATCCTTCGTCTTCATATTTCCTGGATAGTGCATCTGCCACGACATTGTCTTTTCCCTTCTTGTAAATGATCTCATAATCATATCCAAAGAGCTTAGTGACCCATTTTCGTTGCTCCTGGGAGGAAATGCATTGTTCCATAAAGTACTTGAGGCTTTGATGGTCTGTCTTAATTTGGAAACATTGCCCCAAGAGATAAGGATGCCATAGTTCAACTGCATGCAGAATCGCCAACATTTCTTTTTCATAAATGGGTTTGCCCAGATTCTTTTCAGATAGTTGTTTGCTAGTGAAGGCCAAAGGTCAACCCTCTTGCATAAGGACAGCGCCAATTCCTTTCCCTGAGGCATCACATTCCAACACAAATGTCTTTGTGAAGTCAGGAAGGGCCAGAACCGGAGTGGTGCACATGGTCATCTTCAGAGTTTGTAAAGCTTGAGAAGCTGCTGGGGTCCAAGTGAAAGAGTTCTTTTTAAGGAGAGTCATGAGAGGCGCTACAATCTTTCCATAGTTCTTGACGAACTTGCGATAATACCCTGTGAGGCCCAAAAATCCACACAAGCTTTTGAGAGTCTTAGTGTGCGGCCAATCTTGCATAGCTTCAATCTTTTTCGGGTCCACCCTGACACCATCCTTGCCCACTAGATGACCCAAGTATTCTACTTCGGATGCACCAAAAGCACATTTGGACTGTTTCAGGAAAAGCTGGTGCTGAGAGAGTAGGCTGAGAACTTGATCCACATGAGTCAGATGGTCTATCCATGTCTTGCTATATATGAGTATATCATCAAAGAAAACTAAGACAAAATGACGGAGAAATGGGTGGAAGACATGGTTCATGAGGCTCTGAAAGGTGGAGGGGGTGTTACACAAACCAAAGGGCATGACCAAAAATTTGTAGTGGCCCTCATGAGTGAGAAAGGTCATATTTGGAATGTTGGACTCTTTCATACGGATCTGGTGATAGCCCGAGCGAAGATCAAGTTTGGTGAAGAATTGGTCACCACTCAGTTCATCCAGAAGGTCATCAATGACAGGAATGGGAAATTTGTCTTTGATGGTGAGTTTATTGAGAGCACGGAAGTCAGGACACATTCGCCAAGAACCTTCTTTCTTTAGTACCATTACAACTGGAGAGGAGTAAGGGCTCGTACTAGGACAAATGACTCCGGCAGTAAGGAGTTCCTGGACCATTTTTTCAATTTCATTCTTTTGTGCAAAGGGGTGGCGATAGGGACGTATGTTGGGGGGAAGGCTTTCTGGGACAAGGGGAATGGAATGATCATGGACACCGTGGGAAGGAGGGAGTCCTTGGGGAGTGGAGAAGACTGTTTGATGTTTAGAAAGGAGGTATTGGAGGTCTTGAGGCACGGGTGGGATCTCTGTGGCTTGTATGGCATGGAGTTGGGCTATGACACCCGAATGACCTTTTTTGAGCAATTTTTCCATGCGATGAGAACTAATGATTTCAGGAGAACCCGCAGTGATGCCTTGAAATTTATGTTTGTG
>ML777229.1:847374-866075 GCA_009831015.1 Picea engelmannii | reverse complement strand
CCCACAATTTCTGCCAAGGAAAGTGCTCTGATACCACTTGCAAGATACCAGATATATAAAATATGCAGAATAGAAATAAAATGCTAGAAATGGTAGAATAACAGTAAAATATCCAGCATAATCTTCACAATACACAGAAATAATATGCGAAATAGCAATAGAAAGCACTTTGATTCAAAAAGCAATGTTCATAGGCCTCTTCGAGGGGGCAACCTCCAGTCGAGCAGCGCTCTGTTACAATAATCTCCAAGCTAGGGTTTTCATACCCTCGACTCTTATTTATACTAAATATGTCTATTAAGAGAAGAATCTAGAGGAAGATCCTTCTAGAAGAGGAAGCTTCTATTAGGTATTCTTACATCTGACTTATTCTATTTTATTGAAAGGTCTTATTAATATTGACCTTTATTACATCCGAATAGATTGATCTACCTATGTGTGGGTTAGGACCTTAACACAACAAGATTAAAATGAAGAATCCAAAACCCAAATTCCCTTGTAGCCTTTGTAAGGGTGACCACTTTCGGAGGGATTGCCCCGGTCTTACCCAGGTCTTAGAAATGTGGTCCTCCATGTCATCGGCCTCTGTTGGTCATGTCGATGATACCCCGTCAACTAGTGATGTTCAGGTTGGTAAGAAGAAGCAAATTGTCAAGTTCCCTTGCATGTTATGTAACGGTAATCATTACTCTCACCTTTGTCCTCGCATGGACGAGGCTTATTCTCTTTTGGAAAAACTTCAACTTCCAAAAGGTTATCGTAATCTTTCCTCCGACCCATCGTTGGTTGATGGACTAGTCAGTCTGGTTCCATCCTCAGTCAGTTTGGTTGATCAGGTGGTCAATCTAGTTTCCTCTTCGATTGAACCACAAACCCAAGTGGTTGATCCGTTTTCATCCTCAGTCGATCCCACTCTCCCATTAGAGGGTGACACCAAAGTGGTCGATCCGGTTCCACCGTCGATCGATCCCATTCCTCCATTGAGGAATGCCAAAGTGACTGATCTAGTCCCTTCCTCAATCAGTCCCACTCTTCCTTTGATGAGTGCCAAAGTGACTGATCCAGTTCCTTCCTCAGTCAGTCCCACTCTTCCTCTGAAGAGTGCCAAAGTGGTCGATCCAATTTCTCCATCGGTCGATCCCATTCCTCCATTAAAGAATGTCAAAGTGACTGATCTAGTCCCTTCCTCAGTCAGTCCCACTCTTCCTCTGAAGAGTGTTAAAGTGGTATATCCAAGTCCACCATTGGTTGATCCGATCCAATCATCGGTCGATCTTACTCTCCTTCTAGAGAGTAAACCCAATACTTCCCATGTTTTTCTCGTTAATACAGACTCTACCGTGCCGGGGGGCATTCCTCCTTCTCCTGTGAAACCCCCTCCAAGTACTGAAGCCATCCTTTTTTATTGGGGTGCGCTAACTGGACCTCGTCTTCCCTCTCACATTCCTTTCCATATTACAGTATAGGTTCGTGGTCAGGATGTTCCTCAAATGCTGATAGATGAAGGTGCGTCCGTTAGTATTTTGTCTTCTGTTGCTTGGTACGCTTTGGGTTGTCCACAACTTGCACTGGTTACATAGAATCTGTTATCTTTTAACAGAAGAACTAGTCAACCTTTAGGGATCCTTCCTCAGTTTCCTATAACTTTGGGAGGGAAAACTGTCTTTATCAATGTCATGGCAGTCCGAGACCCCTTGGATTTCTCTTTACTCCTTGGGCGGGATTATGTCTATGCCATGAAAGCTATTGTATCCACTCTTTTCCGTGTGATATCTTTTCCTCACAATGGAATAATTGTGACTATTTATCAACTTTCATTCTTCGGCCCTGACTGGGTTACCTCCCTAAGTGGTTCTTATATGCTGAAAGTATTGCCCCTGTCGCATGTTAATTATGTGGCGTTGTCTCTTATAACCTCAACTTCTGATGATTTGGATCCGGTAGTGGACATGGTGATCTCTTTGGTAGGGTTATTGAAGCTTGATCTTCTTACCCCTGTCATGACCCTCGACATGTGTTCCTTCCAGAGTGACCGTCTTCCATCCGTCGAAGATCTCTTGGAAGCCATGACCGAGTTTTGTCCCTTGACATGGTATCCTTCCAGAGCGTTATCCTCTTGGAAGCCATGATCAAGAAGCAACCACGAGCATATTTTCTTTTCTCTGTGGCAAGCTCGTTAAAAAATGAAACAGAGGCCTTGAGCATAGTCCTTTTCCTGTGTCAAGCTCATTAAAAAATGAAACAGTCACCTCTCTTGAACCTTCTTTTCATCCACCCTTCTCCTTTTTCTCATCTACTAGAGAAATTGGTGACGACCTTAGAGCCGATGAATGAATAGAAGCTTGGAGGGCATGTCTCCAGCCTTTGATGATCATTTTGGAGTTAAGCCACTAGCTTTCAAGCTGGGGGCATACCGAGCTTAGTCTTTGTTCTTTCTCATGCTCGTAAATACATGAGAATGCATCCGGGTAGAATTTTATCTCTTTTTTGGACCTGTATGGATACACAAAAAAAGGAACCCCCTGGAGTCTTCTTTAAGCTCTTTTCAGACTCTCTAAACATGAAAATATTGTCGAGTGATCTTGCTTCCTTTCCCAACTGTTAAACGGTTTGAAAGGGCGTCTTTCGAGTGATAATTTATCTCTTTTTCGGCCTTGTGAGACTAACATTATGAAAAAGGACAACATTGGAGTCATCTTTAAGTTCTTTTCAGACTCTCTAAAGATGAAAAGATTACTGAGCGACCTTGTTCTCTTCATGCTCATTAAAGTATTTGAAGAAACGTCTGTTGAGCAATAGTTTATCTCTTTTTCGGTCTCGTCAGACTACTTTACAAAAAAGGAACTGAGAGAGTTCTCTTTTAAGTGTTTTTCAAGACTCTATAATCATGAAAAACCTTCGAGTTTTCTTTGGACTCGCTAAACAAAACATCGACAGGCCCATACGGGACCGAACCCTTACATCTTCCAATTCGTTAAACAAAGGAAGAGGAACTTACTGAAGGTAAGTTTTATCGAGCATGTGTTATCCTCCTCGAGCTCATTAAATCAAAAAGAGGTACTCATCTATCTGGATGGGGGAAAGATTGAAAGAAGTAAGCCAAGCAGTCTCTTGATAACACTACCAAATAATTCTTAGAGTCTCCCTTGAACATGACACTTTGTCTTTTGCATGCATTATAATCTGTTGAACCTCTGCACTGAGCCAATCCTTTGATTTTCTCCTTAGGGCCACCTGACGTAAGTCACAACATCCACTGCATCATTAAGTTTTGGTCCATGTCATGTTTCTTCTATTGTGCCTCAGTGTTCAAGGAAAGTATCCACCTTGAGAGTCATCCATCACAAATATCTTGTCTCAATACCCGTGTCAGTCCATGTTCATTTGATCTACCAATTACATCTCTATTTCTGTATCGTGTCGTTGATGGGGGATACATCAAGGCCCTCCTTCGATGAGCCTATTCCTGTCGACTCCAACACATTATCCAGGAATTAGGCTTAGAAACCAGTTAGTACTTTGGGACCTGCATGCCTTAATGGCAATCCTCCTCACGTCCGACATTGGGTTTACATCATTGACCTCTGATCGGATGATTCCATGGATGTTCGACTTCATCTCATCCATTCACATTCGTTGGAATGTACTAGATTACCCCGGGAATCATTGACATTAATGGTGATCTCCCTCGTGCTTGTTAACGATTTACATCATTGATCGGTTATCAAGTGGTTTCTTCCATGTTCAACATCAGGACATCTATTCACATGGTTAGATTCGTACTACATCAGGATCGGTAAGAAGACCCTGGGTTGAGCGATCACTTTGATATATACTTTGCCCAGGTTGTGATGGAGTTTCTTTTGAACAATGACACATATACTATTACATAGATCCACTTTGTATTGGTCGTGGCTATGTCTTGTCATATCATAGATCCACTGTGTATTCTTCGTGGCTACAATCAATTCAGGTCATGAGAGTATAAATTCACAGTGTATTTTCAATGCCTATACCTTTTTGTCAATACAATTATGGATCCGCAGTGTATTTTATGGCAACCATACCTTACAAGTCTTTATCACCCAAGCATAGGTATGCCTGCCTTGGGTTTGAAACATGTCATAATATCTGTTGGATGCTTGTGTGCAGCTTTTGTCAGGTTCTCTGTGTCTATACCCTTGCTTAAAAGTCTACAAAGAATTTCAGTTATCAGTTCCTATCTTCTAACTTCATATTTTTGGGGGAAATCTGTTACACATAAAAAATAATCACTTTGATAGTGTCGCAAGTGTCTTTATTACAAAGGTCGCAAGTGTCTCATTTTGCTCACAAGGTCGCAAGTTTTGCATGTTGCTCACAAGTGTCGCAAGTGTCAAAGAAAGCATGCTTCCATGATGCCTATGTCGTTCCTATAACGACATGAGAAGGACACTTGAAACACCTCAAACATTTGATTTGGAAGAGGAGAAATGAGTCAGAAGGATTGCAAACCTTTTTCCATCTGAAATCACCTCAAAAACTGAGTTTTGGGAGGGGAGCACTCCCCTATACCTCTTATAGGAGCGTTGGCGCTCCCCCTTACACTGTCTAGGAGCGTTATAAATCTCCTTTGGCCCTTTTGAGGGAGCATTGGTGTCTTTAGGAGTGCTGGAACCCCCCTTAAGCCTACTGGGGAGCGTTGTAGCACTCTGATGGCCCTTTTGAGGGAGCGCTACCTATTCTGGGCAGCAGTTGGGTTGTTGAGATGAATGGGGGAAGGATCTTTTCATTCTTGGAAGGCAGTTGGATTTGAATCCCTAGTCCAGCCATGATCTTAGGGTAGAACCTCAACTAAAGGAGGAAAATTCTCACCTTCCCCAAGGATATCTCAAGTTGTTGAGCCTCTCCAAGGCTATATAAGCAAGCTTTCTAATGGTGAAAGGGGACTAGAAAAGGAGAATCACACCAAACTTATGATCTCATAAGTGGTGTTGGAACAGAGATATTTTGGAAGCAAGAGACCTATGATCTCATAGGGAGCAATTGGTGAAGTTATCATTATTCAGATCGTGGATCTTTTGAGTAAGGGGTAGACAAAGAGGACTTGGCGAAACTATTGCAATCCATCCACAACAGTAAGCAATGTTTTCTCCTCATTAATATAATTTGCTTGTCTTGTTTCTTTCTAATTCGTGTTCAATCTCACATGAATTTGTCTCTTTGGTAGATAGACCTATTTCGAACTAATATTGATAGAGTAGGAAGTAGTCATACTTTGTTTGTCTACAGGGCTTATCGAGGAGTGAAATATTGAAGCTCAACTTGGAGCGTGTAGGGACAAACACTGGTAAAAGGAACTTCTTTTCTCCTTCCTCCTCACACACTAGTCCACCTAGATCTAAAAGGAAGTCAGTGACCATGATAAGCACTTTCTGTCTTAGAGTTAAGAGTCTAGCTCTTTGACGAGATCTACCTGTCCAGAGGGAGATTTTCCTTCAACAAATGGTTGCTGATCATATCAGGGATTCAACATGCTTGATCGTTAAAAAATATAGAGCGGGTCGGGGAAAAACCATGGTTTTGTGGAGGTGCAATGTGTCAGTGAGAGACACACATCAGGCCCAAAAACTGGGAAGAATAGAACCTCTTTTTGTGGCCTCGATATGTGGATGTGCATGAAATTTCCCTATCTTGGGTCGACATGTGGCCACTCTGTCCTGCCGACAACTATCCCACATTCTGTCCCTCTCCTTTGTCTGTCACATCCCCCAATACCCTATAAATTTCGCTCCCTCACACTTGTCCTCCACTCACCATCCCACCTTCCGCATCTCTCCTTCTCATCTCTCGCCACCTTTTCCACCTTGCTCCACATCACCTATGTCCTCTTACATCTCATCTCTTATTTGTGTGGTCCCCACATTATCCTTAGTCTTCTCTTCCCCATTCACAATCAACCACCTAGCTATCTCCCATTCAATATTCCATGATGAGAGTGCCATAGCTTCGTCAGCATCCACGTCTTCTGTCACGCCTACCCCACAAGCATCCAACTCAATACCAGATGGAAAAATGCAGAAGCTACCAAGTTCCACAGGTGCAGAGTTGACTTCAATCTTCCCTGATCCTGACGAAGCAGTTATTGAGGTTGGTGGTGGTAGTTGAACATCGTTTCCACCATAAATGGAAAACCCAAAAAAGTAATGTCATCCAATCAACTCATTTGCAGGTGCATTCTGAAATGAGATTGCATCTAGCAGAGATTGCTTATGACAGGAGGCTGCATGCATAGACTCCCAAGAAGAATGTAGATGTAAAGCCTTCAATGCAAAGTCTCGAGCAAATCTCTTGGTTTTTCTCTGAGTATAAAAGATTTGTTCTCATATTTTGTTAGGGTCGATGGTAGAGAAAAGCTCCCAGATTGTAAAGTTTTAATGAAGCTTATGGTTCTCTAGTTATGTGTTGTAGTCTGAGACTTATTGTTTAATGAATGTCATCTTTCTTATTCCAACTTATTTGCCTCTATACTAAGAGGATTCATGATGACTGATTCACGTGGATTTTTGTGACTGTTTTGTGATGAATTTTTTATCGTAATGTTGTTATAATTTCTTTCAGTTTCTCTGAGATTTGAATTTCAATAAGATCTTGTGTTTGTCTTTCCTCTTTGGGCTGTTGGAAGACCTAATGTCCAAAGTAGACCTCTATATCCTTCTCACCAAAGTCTTCCTCCTATTCACCCTTACTACAACCTATTGTTTGAAGTTAAACTAAGACCTCACCTTCTTGTGCATACTAATCCAGTTCTCTGAGTTAAGACAATATTTTCTTGAGATTGTGCCCATTTGATCATTTCATAACCAAGTCGTGACATAAAATTCTGATGGGTATCAGGATTACCACTGCCACAATCCAGAGGCGACTTCTGGTGCTAACACCATTCTCGTGTCATGAAACCAAAATGTGAGACTGTAATTGAATATGTATGTTGATGTAGATAACTGTAGCACCCTTGGGGGCGGTTGATAACGACAGATGACAGTTCTGAATGGTGAACAAACTCTGAAGTAAGGTAAGGACAACTGTAAGAATTGTCTATGACTCGTAGGAATTTATGGCCTAGCGAATTCAAATTTCTTCGGATGGTATGAAACAACTGAAATAGTCACATAGTAAGACCCATTGTAACATGAGATTTTGTTGCAATTGAATGTTATGGGAATCAATGGAATCAGAGAGAAATGATGATCCTCTTTGTGTCGTTCAAGACTCTTCATTGTCAAGGTAATGAGATTCATGATATTGTCTCCCTTTTGGAAACTGTGTTGATTTTGACAGGAAGGGAGACACGACTCCAAGAAGAAAAGCGGTTTGTGAAATCCATTGAGATGATATCAGGTACTGATGGGTAACATAAACAAAGTCAAGATGCAGTGAGACTCAAGACTTCCCTTGGTTGGGGAGTTTTGAAGGGTGATGGCAGCAATCATAAAACTATATCTAGTGTCAGGGGGACTACCATATTGGTGACCGTGTGTTTGCAGAATAATCTCTTCTTCGCTAGTAAGGAGGATGTTGCGATCAACCTGGTTTCTAGGTTTATTGGGACTCGGATTTTGATACTGCCCCATTTGGGGTGGAGTAGGGTGGACCTCATGTTGGGTATTCATCACACCTTGTTGTGGAATGGGGTTTTGAAAAATGGTCAGAGGTGGATTTTGCAAATACTGTTGTGGGGCATGTTGAGGGGTAGGTGGCATTGGAGGACGTTGCGAGTTCATGGATTCTTTCATCTGCTTGAAATTGGAAATTTGGTGGAAATGGTGTGTATAATGTCCATAATCACCACATAGAGCACAAGGGAATTTACCTCTGAGGTTGTTGTTCTTCCCTTGTTGTGGTTGATTGTTATTATTTCCCCCTTGGGGGTTTTGGTTTCCCTGATTATGATTTCCCCTAGCGGGATTGTTTTGTTGGGGGTTATTTCCACCGGGTCCCTGGTTGTTATTGTTTCAATTTTTCCCTTTCTTCTTGGCATTATTCGATGGGTGGGTCAGATTTTCCATATTCAATTGTTCAAAAGTTTGAAGTTGTTGAATGGGAGAGGGTTAAACAAATTTAACGTCATTCTATGGTTGTTCTGGTGGGGGAGCAATCGCCTGTGGAGGACCAAGAAATGGAAAATATAGATTGTTTTGTGGATATGATCCATATGGTGTGTAGGAAGTTGAAGCACTTCCACTAGTGATAAGGTTATATGCAAAGGTATAAGGTGGACCATTACTTGGTTGAGAGGCTAGACGCATTATGGGTATTAGTGAGGGTCCACCCATTGGTCGAGGGGGGGCCATAGGATATCACTATTGGTGAGCGAGAGGAGGGTAATAATATGTCCCTCCATATGGTTGTGGATATTGATGTGCACCATAAGCGCGTGATGGGTGGTTGTAAGGGTTGATATGGGTCATAGAACCAATCAACCCATTCATAGTGTGGGACATCCTAGGTTTGTCCTGGCCAAATGGTTTGGGTCTAGGTGCATAAGGAAATACTATGTACAAGTAACCCGATTGAGAATAGATGAGGTCAAGTTGTTGGGCCTCGTTGATAGCTTCCTCTTCTGACTGAGGAAAAGTGTATGCTACATCCTTGGCAATAACAGAGATAAGTTATTTGAGAAACCAATCATGTGTGTATTTCTTGTTGCAATTTGGACTTGGTATCTACATGAATTATGACTTCTGTTCAAATTGAAGGCATAGTTGGTCATGCACTCAGGTGAGATTTTTGTTCCTCTCCTTCATCTCACGGAATATGGTAGTAACAAAACCCTATATATCGATAGTAGGTACCTACGTAAGATAAATATCTATATTAGGTGATTCAATTGTGACAAAAACCAATGGGATGACACTAAGAATTATTATTTGTCTTGCCTCGATATACTATGCTGCCTAAGAAGGAGACTCTAGTTGTGAGGGTAAAGCCAATTGTGGACATAGGGAGTCAAAATTCCCCACCATATCATAGGAAGTTGAATAATGTAAGGATATAAGATTTCCACAAGGGCCTGGCCCACTCCTGAGTAACCACCTTCTTTGTACCATATTGTTTCGTGATAACATCTACATACTTATTGAATTGAAGTTTGGGGAATTGATTTGGGTCACATGCATTATAATCAACACACTTGACCAATGGAAATTTTCCCATATTGCCCCCCTGAAACTCTACTCCATATGGCGTAACTGGGTATAGAACTGATTATTCTTTCATTTCTTTTCATTTTGTTCTATCGTGGGATTTGCTTGAGGAGATATCCTAGTCATTGAAAATTGTGGCTCCTTAATCTATTTCATGCAATTGCAAAGATATTCTAAGGTTTAGAGAGTAAGTGTCTATGTTCGATGTCTAGTGCAATGATATGAAGGAAATAGCACTTTGGAATCCGAATCATGGTAGATGAAAAGGAAAATCAATGAGCTAGGACACCCTACTCACCTAAAATTATTGTAATAGCAATGCCACATGTCTTTCAACTAGTGTTGGAGTTACTACACATTCTTTACTGTCAATTAGTCAATATCCCCTACTATCCTTGTCGTTGAAGTCACCTCGTTGGACGTAGATTAGTCATTGTAACCTTAATGTCTTGATTTTCACTAGCCACCTTAATTAACTCTTCATTCATTCTAAATCTAGAAAATTGTCTTCCTAAAATTAGAAGAAAATGATGTGGTGTAACTTCCTCTCACATCCACCATTATTACACCAATTATTTTTCGTCACCAAATCTTTCAAGATGATGTGGATGAATTTTTACATTTGTGAATATTTATTTTTTTGGGGGGTGCACATGACTCCTGCATACACCTGCATCAGTTCACCAAGTGCTAATTTGTCATAGTGACCTATGATAGTTCGTGATAATTTTTTAGGTGGATCCAGCTTTTTGGTTTTCACAATGAAGGATTTGCACTAAAGTGAGTTGGAGTTGGTGGCATTTGCTAACTAACCATTTCTTACTTAATCCTACAAAACTCATATTTTTTCTCAATAAGAGTTAGAGGGACTAAATGGGTGGTGTGCTCATTATTATAGCATACTAAGAGCTCATATCCATCTTTCACTCACGCAAATCACCAATTTGTCCACTAGGAATCCAAGTAACTAAATGGAAAAAATGTCTTCCCGACAGAGCACACTAGGATTTTTGATATCATCTTCATGCACCTTGTCTCTATTTGGCTACCCAACACCTTTCACAATAACATATGTATTGACGGATATCTACCCTCATCCTAAAACTTTATTTTATTGAATCTTACACATCTTCCCATTCATGAAGATGCTCTCAATGTACTACCCGCCATTACATGTGTATCCCTATAACATTATATTGAGGGTGTGTACCCATTGTAGCATGATAATATGTTGCATTTGAAAATTGAATGTATCCATTGGATCCATCCCATCAAATCAATAGGTCTTGAATTCATCTTTTTTCAATTTAGTGGTATTTTGGGCACATCTCCATGTAGATATTTCATAAATCTTATGCTACCATATTTCCATGGTGTCTTCAAAATCAATATCATATGACTTCACACTCTTCCAACTCAACTTCCCATCCACTGTGGGATTAACATAAGATTCCTTGTTCCTTGTGCTCTGATAAATGTTTTCAATAACAGAGCTTTGGACAACCTCATTCACTGGCTCATTGAATATATTCCCTTCATTCAGATCTAATGGCATGATCACGTGTAGGGTGCCTGTCTCAAATGAAATTTGTCTCTTCTTTAGATTCAACAAAATATTGTTGTTGAAGTCCCAATCAATGCCAAGTAGGGCAAGGTATGGATTAGAGTCATCAATGATATTTATCACCTCAAAATATTCCTTCAACTTCACCCCTTAAATGTTCACTTCGACTTGCTCCAATTGGCCTATAGGGAAGATTTTGTACTAATTTGATAATTGAAGTTGAATGGGAGACCAAACCAAATTCGTGTTACCTATCAACTCCCATGACTTCTTTGGTAGGATGTTCACACCATATATTAGAACCAACATGACATCATCCATCTCATAACTTTCGGTTTCAACCGTCATCTTGAACTCTCTCTTGTAGCCACAACAAGCCCCTCATTTATTTCATCCCTCACTAGCTAAAAGAAATGGGGCCCCTACTAGTCCTTATATTTCAATGCCTAATGTTACCTACAATTGGGTTTCACGTATTCTTCCTTGTCTTACTTAGATAAAAGGGAGAATTATTCAAAATAAATTAGTTAAAGAACCTATAATAAACCATCTTATTGTGTCCCACACCAATGTTTATACCTCCAATCAATATCAAGACCCTTTAGAATCCTTAGTCAAACGATGTGTTGGTACCCCAACAACAGTATAATAAGGTACTATATTTCCCAGAGGATATTGGAACATGAACATGTAGCATAGTTAATATGATGATACATCTCAGGTAAATAATACCCCCTTCTTTTACTGAGAATAATTTGAAGTTGATATGTTAAATCTATGACTCGGTGGAAGTGACAATTTCTTCCCCAGTATAAGGATGTTCATTCTTTTTGTTGATTTAAAGTTTGGAATTTAAAATAATTCAATGTAGGGCCTACCTATCCTTGTAATATCAATTCATATTTCTCTTCTCACAAGTTATGGTATCAGTCTCCCCCAAGAGTTGACTAACTATTGTTTTCCTTTAATATAGTTGATTCTCACTAGCCTATGCATATCTGGCTTTTTGACAATCAAGGAGATCATCCACTTAATCTATAAATTCTCTTGATCGTCTATTAATAGAGAAAAGGGGGAGGAAATATTTATTTAGGAATCTCTCTTACCAACCTACACTCCCTAATCATGTAGGATAAGTTCAACATATCACATAGTTTATTATGACTCGTGGCCTACATAACATACCCAAAACCTCACTACATTTTACAAAGCCAACTCTAAAAGAGGCCAAGATTCTACTATCTCATGTCTCTAATTAATGTAAACGAGAAAAAGGGCTTGTTGTGTGACATACCAGTGGGAATACATGTTGATGAGAAGGTTTCAACTAGATTAGTTGGGTTGAAAATAAATGGGAATTATTTAATTTTTTTAACATGTGCACTCATGTTTTCCTTTGACTGTGTAAAAATGAGAATGCCCTCTTTATTTCCAAGAAATGTGATTCATTTTATTGCAAAAGAATGAAAAAAATACATGAGAATGAAACAAAACTGAGTAAATCTCATAGAACGAACAATAACAATATCAACATTCGAGGAACATAACTATTAGAATCAACACTACAAAATTGATCCCATAGACTCAAAAGGACCATTAACAAGGATGTTGTTTTGAGCCATTTTTGTTGGCTCGTGCCCATGGGAATGCATTCATTTTCTAAAAATCTATATCATCTACACATGCACATACCTATAACCCAAATAGCCACATACATTACCATGAATTTATGTTCGTGTACACCCTTATAGAAATTGCCAAGAGGCCCAAGCCATAAGCTTCTAAAGACCCTTGAACGAGCACATTGCATGACTCTCCCCATGGATCCCACCCTTCACGGTACTAAAAGTTTAAAACTTACTTATTACAAATGTAGTCATGCCCTGAAAACTATTTTGCCTTCTCCCCATGAACCAATGACCGTAAGGCATGGATAAATCTCCCCAAGTTCATACTGCAACTAAAACATGTGGAATGTTATATTCAAAGACTTACCCGATCCCGCAAATCACATGTTGAGCCTAGTTTGGAAGAACCTTTGTAGACAATTTCTCATGGGATTTTCCTAGCCTAAACATTTCCACCTAAAATTATGTAGTGCCAAAACATCATAGCTTGAAAACCCACCAAACTAACTCCCCATGCATAGAATATAGTTCCCTATCCATCAACCTATTCCCATCCCACAAAGATGATCACACAAATTCACACCACCAACCTTCATTTTGAAAAAAAACAATGACATTGGTCCTATATGTGTATCACCTAGATTGACCTCTCACACATATAAGATCCCTGTGAAATAGAGGAAGTACAATAAAGTAAAGGGAATCTTAGATAAGTGGAGGATGGATTTATTTTGAATTAGTTATTATTGTAGAATGGATAATAAATGCTTTGGATTTTCAGGTATCAAAATATTAATGGAATGACAAGTCAAGTGAGCATATGCAAATTATAACACTCAATATTTAAACAAATAATGCGCATACCCATGCTCTCATGAAGCATACATGCTACAAGTATTGAGTGACTTGGGAAAGATTATATGTTAGAGATGAAATGTGGATCACCAACGCATGTAAGATCATACAGAGCTTAGGAGATTAATGATTATGATGTATGTTCTAAATGAAAGATTCAAGTAGGATACTGTTAACCAGAACCTTACCTCATCATCATACCTCAACAATGACCAGTCCAAAGGTTATAAAAGGAAGTAGGCAACAAAGAAAACATCATTTTTTCCGAAAAAAAAATGGGTAGGGAATGAGATATATTGGCCAAACTAGTAGGGATAATACACTCCTTCATAGAGTTATTTCCGTCGAGAGGAATTGTCAATATTCAACAGATATGAGCAATTGGGGATATTCACTTCTTTTTGTAAGCAATAGAGTACCTTTCAATAGAGAAAGTAGCATGTATATTGAGAGATG
Source organism: Picea engelmannii (assembly GCA_009831015.1). Taxonomy (NCBI): domain Eukaryota; kingdom Viridiplantae; phylum Streptophyta; class Pinopsida; order Pinales; family Pinaceae; genus Picea; species Picea engelmannii. The sequence continues at coordinate 852,387 of ML777229.1, read as the reverse complement.
GTAGTAATGCATAGTTCAAGTTAACATACATCAATATCAAAACAAATATCCAATTCAGAACCTTGTCATGGGAAACAGACCAAAATTCTAATTTCAACAACTATTTTTGTTTCCAAAAGGGTAGGGCTTGGGAGAAGGATTTTTCCTTCTTCTCGATCAACTAGTTCCCATGAACCCTCATTGTAGTTCCATGTTCAATGACCAATTTCACCTATAGTTGGCCATCATTTTGACCAAATTTTCAAGTAGAAATCCCTTCACCCACAAATATTTAGGGTTTCTCACCTTCCTGAGGAGCACTGCGGTGGGAAGGAATATTATGTAAAAAATTATTTTGTCTATAGAAAATCAAAATGAAATGGGAATGGGAAGAGTTGGGAAGATGTAACAAAACACTCATGTAATTAGGAAGTCCAATAGTCCACCATCAACTATATAGGAAATACAATGTAATAAAAGAGAGGGGGTGTTGGGACAGGGGCAGACCCGGGGTTCAACGCTTCAACAACACACCAACAAAACCATAACTACCGACCCTTTAGAAAACACCTGTAAAGAAGATGAAGTCTCACCCAAGGTAGAGGTAGGGGGGGTTGCAGGACTTATGTGTCTACAACCAAGTTGGGACACGGATCTATGATTACAACATCTAACAGAGAACTTAGCCAATAACATGCATTAGTTCTTGAATCGTATTCACATCGCAGGTTAAAGCCTTATTATAGATCAACGTAGTAGAAATCAAGATTAATCACATCTAATCATTTATCACATAGTGTCAACTCATATCTAGCATTCATTCACATCATTAACCACTAAGCTACAACATCAGATGCATTCATTATACATAACACCAACAACACTAAGCAAATAATCACATAAACAACATCGCACAAAGCATATCAAGACACAGGATATACGTGGTTCACCCCAGTGTGGGGCTACATCCACCAAGTCTTCTTATTCTTTATTTGTCTTCGATCTTCTTACATTCATCTGCTCTTATGAAAAAAGCCAAAGAGCTCAGCTTCACACTAGACATGTGATCTGCACACAATGCACTAGATCCATCTTCCCCAAAATCAGGTCAAGGCACAGAGCCAACTCCTTAATAGCACAAATCCTTCAACGGTCTATCTACACAAAGCACTTACAACTTCTTGCATTGAGCCAATATTAACCTACTATGCACATAGCCACTAGTAGTTATGCACTAAGACGATTCTAGAACATCTTACATCGCTTAGCTACCTATTTATACATTTACAAAAAGGCCTAAACATGGGTAAACCCATGGGTCGACATCCTATACCCATTACATAAACCCTAATAACCCTTTTCTTGGTCCACAAGCTTGAAAAATAAGTGAGATCCCGCAATCTCAGATTTGTTTGAACACTCCATCTTCGACCATCTTGTCGAAGTCCCAAAAGTGGTCGAGCATGACCAACGTTTCCTCAAAACTTGGTCAAGGACCAACATGCCCCCAACACTCACCTATGGCTCATCCCAAGTCACTCAGATCTGGGCAGTGTTGCTTTGAAGGCCTCGAGATTAGCTTGAGCTACCTCAACTTGCTGCTTCACTTGACCCTCCTACTTGGGGAACTCCTGAATTATTTGTTCTATAATAGGCCCTTCCAGGCATTCTTCCACTGCACATCTACTTGGTCTAGCTGCGAGCCTTGGGATTCGATCTCTTAGAAAACCATGAAGGCTTCATCCTACATCGGTTGGAGTCTCTGTGTCACCTCCGTGACTTTTCTCTAGATGCCAGTAACCTGCTTCTAGACTGCGCATTTTTCCTGTGATCGATTCATTTTCTCAACTAGAGTAAGCAACTTCATCTACGCTTTCACAGTGGATGATTGATACTTCACCTCCTAGAGTTGTGATTCCAGTTTCTTCAGCTATGTATCCTCTGCAAGGCACTCATAGGTTTGTGCACTCTGATCACTTAGTTGGTTACACTCTGAGGTGAGTGCCTTGATTCTTTCTATTGCACTTCTAGTAACTTCTTCCCTCTGATCACACACTTCTTGCAGAGTTCTCGACACTTCTTAGATTTCTAACTCCATTATTCTTGCTTGAAGATGCTGAATGGATTCGGCGAGCTTCCCTACTTTCATATCAGTTGTCTCTGGTTCCTCCTGTGCTGAGCCCAACATAGAGCGAAGTGATTTAGTCACTGCCTCTTTAACTGCAGTCTTCTCTGTGAGCAGATGGTATTTTTCTTTCTTCATCTTTTCTTTGTCCTCCTAAAACATTGCCCTAATTTTATCTTTCTCATGCTGCGCAACTTGAAGTTTCTCTAAGACCTCCTCCTTTTCTTCCTTCATGACTTATGTAGCCTTCTCCTTTTCTTCTTAGACTTGATGAAGTCAAGCCTTTGTTACATCTGCTAATCTTCATAATTGGGTGGGCTCATCCCCCAATTCTATAATTTCCTCTAAAGAGGGTGCAGTAGGTACTGCACGGCTCGAATGGATAACTTGTTGTATGTCCTTGAGCTCCTTCTCTATTATGTTATACAATGTTTCTTAATTTTCTTCATGTCTCTTCAGGATATCCTCTAAGGCATCCTCTATTGCTGCAATGATGAGATTGACATCGTCCACTGTGAGCACATTCTTCAACTGAGGCTTATTGGCTTAGGTATTCATTCGCGTTGAGGGTTTCTGCGGGGAATTCCTCCTTTTCTTTGATTTTTTGGGCTTTATAAGGGGATCCTTCTGTGGTGTAAATTCTCCTTTTTATTTCTTGTCTCCTTCTTCTACTCCTTCTTGTTGGTTCAATTCATCTCCTCCTCCTCGTGTAGGTGAATCAGGTCTACTTTCCTCTGCTGCGTTTTCCTCCTCATCAGTTTCTATGTTTTGGACTTCCTCCTTTTTATTCATTTTCTATGTTCATCATGCTCGACGTGGGTGACCAATGGACTACCTATGATGTTGGGGTCAGATATTTTTGCGTCTTCCACTAGTACAAGGAACTCTGCTGGACATTATTTGGTGATATCCTCCATGTCTTCATCGATCATCTTATAATAGGACAACATTTCCTCCTTACTTTCATCCCTGCATGCAGTGATGTAGATAAAGTGTTGATCTGTGTGAAACTTCACTAACATCCTGTACTATTGCAAGGTGTTGGGTGTCATTCATGGGAATGCTTAAATGGCGCAATTCCATTGTAGGTAGTAAGAATGGAACACTACGTTTGATTACCGCTGCTTCGCCATATCATTTGTATACCATAAGGTGGAGAACCTTCCGACCAACGGCTCCAATGGATTGAATTCTGGGAAGGCTTCTCCTTCCGGCATTTTCCAAGTGAAAAATGTGATCAATACCAGTAACTAACTAAATTAAAATCATATCCATGATCTTTCACTTCATGACAGTCCTTCTCCAACTCCTTGATGAGGTAACTTGCCCAATTCATTTGCATGCCTTCTACACACTTCCCTGTGAGGTCTACTACAAATCCAATGACCTGCGTCGGACAGTTCTTTCTGACGACCTTACTAGCTATAATATAACAATATAGGTGCATTGCACCATCCTGGATGGAGGTTACCTTGTAGGCTCACTTTCCCTTCTCTACATCGCCATAGGCTTCCTTTATGCATTGTGCGAGGGACCGATATGCAGCCTTCCCTGGGTAGAACTGTTGAGGGTCTAGTCCCTGCATGCTTAGTCCTAAGCTGAGGTGGATCAATGTCGGATCCATAGAGACATTATTGTAAAGCCACATATACCCTCCATGGTAGCACGACAGGAGGAGTTTAACGCAAGAGTTAACCTCCTAATGTCGGTTGAAGTGGGGGATCTTCATTACATTCAAGATCATTGATTGTGCAAGCTCCTTTATCCATAGTTGGGAGACTATGTGTGGCTTCTTCCTAGTTGTATTCATCAAATACCTATACGGTGCAAGGATTGCATAGTTCTTCCGGTCTTTGAGGTTCAAGTCATTGTTATTTAAAGATGGAATGTGTCCTAACTGGGGTCCAACTACGCATATCCCCTTTAGGATGTACGCGGTGATCAACGTGTACTCAAAATCCTATGCGATGTTGTTGCAGTTCACTGCGCCAGCGAGAGGTGGGATGTAGTCTGGAAAGACAGACGTGATCTGCTTCGCGTTAGCTAGATCATCATCGTGCTTTCTTCACTTCTTAGCAGTGTGGCAAGAACGTCATTCAGTCGATGGGGATGCTTGCAATCTGCCAGTCGACGATGCTTGTATTCCCATAGACATGACTCTCTTAGTCATGAGGTCTACAAGTATTTCCTCCACAGAATTCTCTAACACGCTATTGTCGCCATACATTCACACTCATAATAAAATAAATCGGGTAGGCAAACGGACAAGCAAGGTACTCAAATGGATGGCGAGGTATAGAAAGAACATTGTGATATTGTGGGTTCTTTGTTAGCTCGGATATCACAATTATCAAAAAGTGGTCCCAACATAGTGTCTGATGGGTTAAATAAGAAACGTCATAACCGATTCCTCCAATAGGTAGGAATGCTTCAATTGGTAGGAATGCTTCAATCTATATGAATCTGTCCGTTATGGTGCAGTCTCAACGATCCAATGACGGTCTTTCCGAAAATAACTGCATTTCAAGCCATTCTGGAGTGTTATTTGTTAGGACCACATATTGTACCCTTTTTGCCCATACTTTTTGCTATTATTTTACCCTTCATCACCTACATTTTGACTTATACTATCATTTCATCCTGGCCACCCTACTGTAATGATCTAATCATTTCATCTAATGAAATGATAGTATAAGTCAAAATGTAGGTGATGAAGGGTAAAATAATAGCAAAAAGTATGGGCAAAAAGGGTACAATATGTGGTCTTAACATCCCCCCCAGCTCAAGGTGTTGCATGTCCTCAGGCAACTCACTCTGAATCAGAGTCTGGATACCTACTCATATCATGTAGGCCACTCAAGCTGTAACTATAGGCAGTATTGTCTGACCGTGTTCTGAACCCTTGCAGT
>ML777229.1:798471-839633 GCA_009831015.1 Picea engelmannii | reverse complement strand
TGAAATAGATTGCTCCATGTAGTTCATCTAACAATTCATCAATGACGGGAATGGGAAACTTATCTTTAATAGTGATATTGTTGAGCTCTCTATAATCTGGACACATACACCATGAGCTATCTTTCTTGAATACCATTACCACTAGTGCAGAGTAAGAAATTTGGCTAGGCCTAATAATGCCAGCCTCTAACATTTCTTCAACCATGCACTCAATTTCACTCTTCTAGGCGTAAGGGTATTTGTATGGCCTGATGTTAATAGGAACACTCCCAGGAATTAGGTGAATTTCATGATCATGATTTCGAGTGGGTGGAAGACCTTTGGGAATATCTTCAAACACTTTGGAATGATTATTAATGATCCTTTGGAGACCTTGAGGAATAGATGTCTTAGATGTTTGAACATCTAGTGAGAATAATTGTGCAATAATGCCTTGATGCCCCTTTTTCAATAATTTTTTCATGCCATTAGAGCTTATCACCTTATCAGGTTTCCCTGTGGTGCCTCTTAACTCAATTTCTTTTCCTTCCAATGAACATTTCATGAAAAGTTCTTGAAAATTAAAATCCATTGTTCCTAATGATTGTAACCATTGGATTCCTAGTACCACATCTGCACCACCCATGGGTATAGCAATCATTGGACTATTCATTACATATTCCCCCATAGTAAGATTGATCTTATTTCATTTTCCTGAGCAATTGATAGCTCCTCCGTCTTTAATCATTACTTGAAACTATGGTGCTAGATATACAAAGCAATTGAGATATTTGGCTAATTTATAGTGAATGAAATTATGAGTACTACCAGAATCAATTAGGACTATTAACCTTTTCCTTTTGATGTATCCTTCGATCTTGAGGGTTTGAGGAGTGCTAATTCCATCCAATGCATTACACGATATCATGGGAGTCAACTCTTCATACGAAATTGCTTCTATGTTTTCATATTGAGATGGGTCTTGTTCTTATTCTTCTTCCTCTTCACAATCTATGTAGAATAATTTATTCTCACCACACTTATGTCTCTTACTGTACTTGCTGTCACAATTAGAGCATAAACTTTTTTCTTTTCTTTCCTCCAATTGCTGAGGTTTCAACCTTGTAGGTTGAGGTGTTTTAGAAGAAGGAGCATTGTTGTCTCTATAGATGTTAGGATTGGTCCTTCTAGTAGCCATAGCCATATTTTTACTTTCAACATTTCTTGCCACCTTAAATGCATTCTCCAATGATTTCGGTTCCCAAAGGTGAACCTCATGTTGAATGTGATACTTTAAAGTTCCTATGAATACACCAATCAAGTGTTCATATGGAATATCAATTACCTTTATATTCAATCTTCAGAAGTTCTCAATGTGCTCGGTAAATGGACCCTTTTGCTTGAGATTTATCAATTGGCTAAACAAGGTATTGCTCCTTGTATCCTCATAGTGTGCTATCATTTATTCTGTGAAAATTGTCCAAGTAACGAGTGATTTGTGAGAACAAAGCCATTGATACCATACAAATTGATTAGGTTCTAAATATAAAGAAGCAATTCATACCTTTTGTGTATGTGGCACATTATGGAGATCAAAGAATTGCTCCATCTGAAGTATCCGTGTGATTGGGTCCTTGCCATCAAACTTCCTCATATCAATATTAGGAACGTGGTTGGTCTTCAAACCAAAGTTGGAGTTTCTCCATTCTTGATTCACATTCCTTGTGTCCTCATCATGAATTTCATGGGATGCATTTTCACTTTCAGGTGTCTTCTCTGTTACGAAATTTTTCAATACTTCCATGATCTCCCCTTTTAAACCATCCATCTTAGTATCCAACATAGCTTCCATTGAATCCATCTTCTTTTGTAGTTAATTTATGTCCCTACACATTTCTTCACCTTCATCAAGAGTCTGAGTAGGATTTTATGGAGGCTTATTTGGTGTAGAAGTTCCCTTTGTTGGTGGCATGTTGGCCAAGTATCACTTTTGAACCTTGATTTTCAGGTGGTTCTACTAGACAATATTTCTTCTATTGTATCTCCCAAATTTCAGCCCTTCTGGGTATGAAACTTTCTTTTATGTAGTTCTATGATATTTCTTCTCTGCAATGCCACATGTCTGATCAAAATTGGATGTGCCAAGTGGAATTTACGGTAACTTCCCCACAACTTGCCGATTTTCGGCCTTTCCAGGAGATCTCACTTGTATAGCATGCCCTGCACAAAATAATTGATATAAAATTCTGAAACTCACACCAGAAATACTAAACACTTCCCACGATCCAATGAAGCTATTACCACTCAATTTGGATACTCTAGGAAGAAGTTATGATTTTTTTACCTGGAACACCTTCTTGAGACTAGTCAATAGGACTAGTTAGATACCCTATCTTACACATGGTGTATCTACAAATTTAAGATGAACCAGAAGCTGAAATGTTTACCACAGATACCTTACTAATTTCTGTAAAAATCCTGTAGATTTTAGGGTCTGAAACGTTACAAAAAAAAAATTATATCGAAAATTCCGCAATGACTCAGTTCAAAATAATTCTAGAACCCTATCTTGTATAGGCAGTATCTCTGAAAGTATAAGGCCTCAGGAGATTAATTTTGAACCCCTTGATCCATCTATTAAATATCCTCCAAGTCATTCCTTCTGAAACATTGTAAATAAAAAGTTATAGAAAAAATTCCAAGGTATCTCAGATGTAGCAGCGAAACCCCAAGACCTTGAACTCTGATACCATATGTTAAGAACCAAATATCAATATAGCATAGAAAAAACTCAGAAAAATTACTCAACGCCTTGAGAAAGAGATAATTTTAGATAATAAGCCTCTTCGAGGGGACAACCTCCTTTTACCCCACTTAAATGTTCAAGTACAAGATGATTCAAAATGAAAATGTCTCCTTGGTATATATAGAAGACTAGGAGGTATAATTACAACTAATGGCCTAAATCCGACATAAATAAAATAATAGTACTAATATAATATGACCCAATTAAGGGGTAATGAGCCAATATTAGGGCTTAACAATAGAGGACAAAATACTAATAGACAAAACTTCAACTATCAACACATGAGGAACGTCCCAACCACAAACTTGTACTATAATATTCAAAGGAATGTGAGAGGTAAGAGGAGCTCCAGTTAGCACACCCCAATCAAAAAGGATGGCCTCATTACCTGGAATGGTTTTCATGGGAGAAGGAGGAATGACCCCGGCATGGTATATTCTGTAGCAACGACAAAAAAATGGGTAGAATTGGGTTTACTCTCTAGAGGGAGAGTAGGATCAATTGATAACGACATCAAATCGACCACTTGGGTTTCATTCTCGAAGGGGAGAATGGGGTCGACAGGTAGAAATATATCAACCACTTGGGTTTCACTCTCTAATGGGAGAGAGGGACTAGCCGAAGATGGGATCAAATCCACCACTTTGTCAACTAGTTCAACTAAGGACGTGACTAGATTGATGACATGATCAACCAGACTGGCCGATGAAGGGACCGGAGCAGCCACTTTGGAACTCGTTAGAGGAGGAGTGGGATTGACCATGTTGGAACTCTTCAGATGAAGGGTGGGACTAAACAACGACAATATTGGATTAGTCACTTGGGTTTCACTTTTCAGATGAAAAGTGGGGTTGATTGATGACAGAACTAGATCAACTACTTGGGTTTGTGATTCAATTGAGGATGAAACTAGATTGACCACCTGATCAACCAAACTAACTATGGATGGAATTGGATTGACTGGTACAACTACTAATGATGGGTTGGGCTAAATATTACGATAACCAGTTGGAAGTTGAAGTTTTTACAAAAGAGAAGAAGCCTCGTCCATACGAGGACAAAGGTGAGAGTAATTATCACCTTTGCATAACATGCAAGGAAATTTGATAGTTGTCTTCTTCTTACCAACATTAACGTCACTAGTTGTCGGGGTGTCACCAGCATGTCCAATAGGGGCCAATGATGTGGAGGAACACACTTCTAATACCTTGGGAATACCAGGGAAATCCCTCAAAAAATGGTCACCCTTACAAAGACTGCAAGGGAATTTGGGTTTTAGATGCTTCATTGTAGTCTTATCGACCTCATCAACACTCCCAATACTATTGGCAATAGCTAGTTTCTTGGATCCAACATCTAATGTAGTTGGAGACTTGGTCCCTTTCTAGTTCTTCTTCTTTTTCTTTTTACATTTCTTCTTCTTCTTGTCAAATTGTCTACTTGAATTAGTTTTTTCCCTAGGCGAAGGAGGAGAAAGGGAAGGATACTTAATAGGTGAAGAAGGAGAAAGGTCGACGTGTGGTTGATGTGTGGGTGGTGTGCTTACATATGAATCACTTGTTGCATTGGAGGTTACCAGAGTGGAAAACAACCATACCAGTAACCCAATTGTGAGACCTAGAAGGCTCAAAGTAGTGATGTAAGGAGGACCAATGTTTCCATAAGAAGGAAAAACAAAGGGTTCCCCTAGAAAAGGGGTTCCTTCATTGGTCATTCTGGGAACTAACTCCATAAAAATAAAGATCCAACCTAGATTCTTCTAGGGAGAACAAACAACACACGCTAAAAATCTAGTAAGCAAGCAAGCAAACAAAACCTTCTCACAATAAGCACACTAGTTGGTGATGAAATCCAATGTCGCAGGAACAAAGTAAGAAGGGACTAAGATAGAGAGGGTGGAAAAGTTACATTGACAACCTGGTTAACGGACTTACACCCCGATGGATGATCCCACACATAATCGTGGGTATACCCTCCAAGGAGCTCGAGTGAGTCTAGCCAACATCGATTCTAGGTATCGTGAAGACTTTCCCCTCCACATTCACCTTGTGTAAAGACCCTAAGGAGATAGGCCACTAAGGTTACCAACTACAACAGTGATGCATAGGGAAACATTTGAGAGTCCGATCCACGTGCAAGAGTAGGGTATCTAGCCCAAAATAAACTTGAAAGGATTACACTCATCATTATGGGTATACCTTTAATGACCCCCATAATGCATGCAATCTCTACACCAATACCAACAAAGCAAGGTGAGAAACTCTATTAGTATGAATGTGACCTCAGGTTTGACCCTTGTGTGAGAAGGGCTTCCCAGGACAAAATGTAGCAATTGGATTTCACCGCTCCCTAATTCAAGATCCTATGTTTGTTTGCAACTTTGTAAAGTTATCTGTCACACATATTCCAAATCCCTACAACTAATCTAATGTAGGTTTGCTGCAAGAAAATGTAAAAATTTCTAATCAATTTTAGTTTGGCGCTTGATTTTTAAGGTTGTTTTTACTCAAAATGAAAATGGTGTGGACAATATGGTGTTTTGACTAAATCGAAATTTATTCAAAGAGATTAATATGCAATCTTTTAATTTTGATTAAATCTATGCTATGAGAAGGATAAACCATTCATCATTCCAGATGCACAATGTCCCAAAATGTCAAAAAACATGCAATTCCGCTACTTCAAATGAAAGTTAGTTTCACTACCTAAAATAAAGAATACATTTATCTTCTTTTTTTGATTATGATGTATACACAAATTAAACACAAAACCTTCAATGCTCCACTACTTTCAATCAGGAGAAAGAGTCCTATGCAGATGAAAAAGACACGATGAAAAAGGGGTACAAACAAAGCATGCACTCAAGGCAGTGAGGTATGAAAGAAAACAAGTAGAAATTTTTTCTAACAAGAAAGAAAACCATCAAGGATTCTACAACCAATCAATCATTCAAGGAACACAAATAAAATGCAGAGAAGAATCCAAGAAAAGATAGGGAGAAAGAGAAATCACTGAAAATTGTCCTGACAAAAAGTAGTTGGAAAAGGAAATTTCAAATTTCTAAAAAAGGTTTCAATATCCAATCAAGACAAGAGGGAGTGATAAGCATTAAAAACCATCAAAAACTAATCCAAACAACTTCACAAACCAACCACAGACTATGGGTCAAGACCTCTACAAAACAGGCTGCAAAAGACTAAGCAAAAGAAGGCAAAAACTCTCAAAAAAGAGAGTAGCGCTCCCCCAGAAGGGTGCACAGAGTGTTGCAACACTCTATAAGACACTATAGGGGAGCACTGGCCAAATATAAACACTCTATTATAGCCTAAGGGGGGGTATTGGTCTTCCCAGAAACTCAAAAAAAAGAGCAAGAAAACTACAAAAACTCACCCAGAATGCATGAAAAAATGGTGAAATTTCTAGTGAAGGTAGGAGAAGGAGAATGGATGATGAAAAACTAGGAATTTCTTGGGAAAATTACCTCAAATATCAAATGGAATAGTGCATATATCCCTGAGTTTCCTTACAACAACTTTCATACCATCAGATAAAGGAGAAAGCAGTAAATCGACTCTAAATATCGAAAGAAGAAGAGTGACTCAAAATGAAGAAGAAAGAGATTTTACAAACCCAAACAAAGAATCATGAATTCTCAAAAATCAAAAGGTTGGAGGCTATAAAAAAGACACATTGGGATGGTGATAACCCTGAGCATAAGAATCAACCAAAATTAGACTCTGAGATCCACTCCTAAAAGAGTTTTGAGAAGAAAAACACCAACGCTATGGTGTCAAGGGAACTAGAGCATTGCAATGCTCCCTGGGAGCCTGCAAGGGAGTGATAGCACTTTGGTAGTAGAGGCAAGGGAGTTATGGCCTCTCAGAGCTTATAAACATGCCCAAAAATCAACAAAAAATCAAGAAAATCTAATAATTCAGTGTGTATGGGATGAATCAAAAGCCAACAACACATATAAGAATCAAAAACACAGTATGAAGAAGATATAAAGGTGAGAAAAAGGTCAGGAACAAGACCAAGGAAGGAAACCAAAACTAAAAGTTCACTTCCCCAGTGGAGTCGCCAATTTCTGTTGCAAATAAACCCCCATGCGGACATGTGAATTCCCTCTTGGGCTCTAGACTCCTAAGACCAAGACATAAAGGGTGCTAATGTTGGTAACTGATATCCTTTTAAACCTAGAGAAACTAATGTATAGAGAAGAGGAAGAAAGGTGTACCCTTTTAACGACGTTTGTCCTCGAACAGTCCGAGTTGAGCTTTGATCTCCAAGCTCCTCGAAAAGTCTTACAAATCAAGTAAAGACAGAACAAGCTTCCTATTCCACTAAGATTAGCTTAAAACCATATCTATCTATTAGATACAAGTTCATGTTGAATAGACACAACCTTGAAATAAACAGGCCAAGCACATATGTATATTAATGCGAACAATAGAGAATACTTACAGACCTTTGATGAAGGTGTAGCAACCTCTTCCATCTCTCCTTTTCCAACCCTTTGCTCAAATAATCCACACACAAAATGATGATGCTTCAATGATATCTCCCTTATGAGATCATAAGTTTGATGCATTTAATGTCTCCTCCTTTCACCATGAGGAGGCCTCCTTATATATGCTTCGAGAGGCCTAACCACTTAAGATATTATTGGGATAGGTTGAGGATCCTTCTCCTTTAGTTGTGGACCTTCCCTAATATTGCGCCTTGACCTCAAATCTGAATCCAACCAACTCCAGAGATTTGGGGGGTTCTTCCCCGATTTTCCTCAACAGTGCAAAATTTTCTCAAAAAGGCTAGCGCTCCCCCAAAAGAGTGCACAGAGCATTGCAATGCTCCCCCCAAGGAGGTCAGGGAGCACTAGCACTCCTTGACAGTGGTTAGGAGAGCGTTTCCTTCCAAAAATCATTTTTTAGTGGGTTTTACCATGGAAAAGGCTTTGTTCTCTTCATCAGATCATTTCTCCTTCTTAAACCAGTCTTTGAAGGTGTCTTAAGTGTCCTTATGATGTCATTTGAGACACGACGTAGGGAAGATGACAATATGATGTTTGTGACACTTGCAACACTTATAATGACGACAATAGGTCATCATCGTAATGAGTAATTTTTATGTGTAGCAATATTCACATGTGTTTATTCATCTAATACACAGTGTATGTCGAAGTCTTCTATTATTGTAACTATGCATTGTTTTTCTTTCAAGATCTCTGGTAAATTGATGTCTCTTTGATCATCCATTTCTTCTTTTAACTATATTAACATAGTCTGAGCTTTCTTTGTATGAATCTTTAACATATACTCAGTCTCTTGACCTTCTGTTGGCAGCCATTTTGCATTTTTATCTTTTCCTTACAAGTTGCCTACACAAGGGTTTTGAACCCTCAATACTCATCGCATTTTTTTAAATAAAATGACACTATCATCTTTGCTTTCGCATATATGCTTCTCACTTTCATTTTCACGACTGCAAGCGTGAAAACCTACAGTTGGAAGTCATGTTGATTGCGTTAGAATGATCTTTTGACTTATTATGAATCCTTTTGTTCATATGGTCATAATTTCTTTTACCTCCAACTCACTAATGGTCATACATTTATCAAAACACCAAAACTTTATTCACTTTGCATTTTTGTTAATATGGTTTCGATTTATAAGTTCGTGATGCAATGATTTTTGGTGTCTTTGATTAAACCCTTGGTGCAATGGTCTCATAAAACGCATTAACTTTGTGATTAAATCCTTGCTGCAATGTTCGATGTAGTGGTTTCTTTCAAATCATACAAATACTATGGTTGATTTAGCATTCAGACCAATTGTTGGTTATGTATGTTATCGATTTCGATCATTATGTGAATAATCCATTTGATATTTGGTGTACAAAGCTTTGGATTGTGATGTGAATGAAATTATTACCAAGGCGTCGTCGATTGTACATGCCAACATGAATGTTTTGCATGGTTTCAATTCACCCCACCACTCTCACACGCATAATCATTAACGTCTACCTTGCACCTCGGGCTACATCTGCTTGTTTTTTGTAAAATATGGGAATTAGTCCTGTGTCTACCCTGTCAAAACCCCTCACCGATTACCTTGTTGATTGTGTGTTGTATGCTATAGCTCCTGTAGTGCGAATTTAACCCCATAGTGTTCAGAGTTTGTTATTGCTTGATAGTGCCAGAGAAAACTGCTTAGGCTAACCCCGTAATTTCCTCCCAGAGACATGTTTTTGCGTGAGCGATTTTGGGCAAACGGTTTTGAATCAGATAAAACCCTTGAAAACCTAGAACCGAAATTAGCCCCTTTACCTTGATTGCAGGCAGTTTCCTCGGAAATTGGGTTATTACAGAGATATAGCTCGTCCTTTAGAATTCAAATCTCAGATCTTCTCCGTGGCTGAAAGGTGCGTTTTGGTCTGTGTGCATTTGTTGAAAAATTTATGACTTCTCCAGGCCTGTGCTTCAGAACCCCTCTCACTCATCCTACCATTCCCCCTCCTACACTCTTGCTCCCTGTTGAACCCATGATCAATCCAAAGGTTTATCAAGCATTCTGTCAGCAAGTTGAAAGACAACATGCTCTATTCTCTTTAAAATGTAGAGGCAGCCATTGCCATTGTTAATTTGAAAATAGCCTGACCGAATCGTATCCCTACAACCATGGTATGATATTTGAACAATGATTTTATAATGATTTAGTTTGTTTTGAATTAGCATAAAAGATTTGGTTTGTTTTCAATTAGCATAAAAGATTTGGTTTGTTTTGAATTGGCATAAACGATTTTGTTTGTTCTGAATTAGTATAAAAGATTTGTTTGATAAATCGTATCTAGTTCTGTTGTAATAGAATTGATGCAATATGACTCTATTTGCAAATAATGACCAGATTCTATAGCTAGTCATAAAATCCGAATTTCTATTGATTTTACAATTAAACACAATCTAAAATTGTTCATCTTTGTGCATCTACAGGTACACACGAATTTCAATGGGAATTGGATCGATGATGGCAGTTTTGAACATGCTTTTTGTTACACAGTTTTGGTTTAGGGTGTTAGTCTTAGTTAGAAATAGGAATTTGGGAGATTATTCCCATATTTTTTGCAAACAGTTTTGATGATTTCCACAAGGAATGTTTCATCCTGTGTCCTTTATATACTTGTTATTTTTTGTAAACAATCCATCATTGTTGGGAGAATAGAGACTATGGGATGATGATTATACAGACTCAAATGGAAGTGGATTTGTTGTATGGATTTAACTTCAATTTATCTCACTTTTGTTCACTTTTCTGTGCATTTTAATTTGTAATCAAATTATTGACTACTTTAGATATCAAGATTTGTTACAAGTTGATGCGATATGTTTCAATGTATTGTCCATATTTGATGTATCTCATTTTACTTACAACAATTACCCGATTTTAATTTAATGAATAGAAGGTTAATCTTCTTGGTTAAATGAGCAGTTATGTACAAATCTTTGCACTGGGATTTATCTAAATGTGATGATCTGTGAAACATAAAATTGTTGTTGCTATATCCTTTACTTGTGCTGTCGTTAGCAATTCTGAAGTGTTGTTGCTTCGTGTATACGCGAAGTATTGGAGAATCTGATGTGGGTTTACCTCATCAAACAATGAACGCAGATGCTTATGAACACCACAAGTAGGAGGCGATAATTTCAATTCAGTTTGTTATTTTATTCTAGTAGTTTAATTAATATAAGGATTTTCTGTAGTTTAGATAGATATATAGTACAGATTATTATCTTCATTGCTTAGTTAGTTAGCTGTTGTTTCATTTCTTTTTCATAAAAGTTATAAAAAATCCAAAAATGATAGCTTTGCTGTCATAAGACAATTTACAAATGATTTTGCAAATTTTGATCAAAATTTGTGTTCTATAAAAACTGTACATATACAATCAAGATTTAATTGTATCGATAGTTGAACATTTAATAAGTAGAATTATTGTTGTATAATATTAGTAAGTAAATTGTATATATAGTTTTCGATTTGTATATAGTTCGTAGTAGTTGTTTTTCACTTAGATTAGTCTCTTTAGTTTAGTTTTTCTTTCACTTTCATAGGACTTGGATCGGCTAACAGAGTCGCTAAACCAGTCGGGGTGGGTTAATCCAAATGTCTTGGGTTATTTAGACAACCCTGGACTGGATCCACTCCTCCAGTTGACGAGCAGTCAATTTCGTGCGTCAACAAATGGCTCTATAAGGAGGGCCGACTGACAAGCCGGCCTTGTAGGAGCCTTTATTTTAAATCTATTCAATTTCCCCATGGCTCCCCAAATCACTGTGTTGGAACATGCTTTTAACTTCTCATTAACCAATGTTCCCAACGAGACAGTATCTCGCTTGTCCAAACTCACCTTTGATGGTGGAGGCAATATATCTACTAAAGACCACCTTAACAAGTTTTGGTGCAAATGCATCAAACATGACATCTCAGATTTAAGAGTTTTATGTAGACTTTTCACTTTTATTTTTAGAGGTCAGATTAAACATTGGTTTGAATCCTTCCCAACATGTCACATTTTTTATTGGTTTCAATTTGTAGATGAGTTTCTATATGCTTTTGAAATTTATGATTTTGATCAATTATGTGAAGAATTTCATACTTCACTAATCAACGTTGGTTCATCTTCAGAAGACTTTTTGACAAGAGTCTATCATATCCTCTGTAAATTTAATCTCGATGACATGTCATGTGCATTAAGTCTCTTCTGTGATGCTTACATCCCTTCCATCTAGTCATATTCAAGCACGAATGAAGAACTAATTGCAAATCCTATCACTCAACTACAAGAACAATTCTCTTCGCAAGAAGAGAACTGATGCAAACGCGCCACCCAGGGCACGTCCGCAATCACCAAGACCTTCTCTTCCTTCATCCCGAAGAGATGAAACGATCTCCAAATCCCTTATCAGGACTTTTCTCTACCCATAGAATTATCCTTCTGACTCCCCTATGTTCTATCGGGAAATCGGCACTCACGAGGTTACGAATTTCTCACCCCGCAATTCCCTGATTCCCGATTTGCGATGGCACCTTAGTACCCTTTAGCCCTAGCTGGCTCCTCTCGCATGTGACCTCTGACTCGTGAGACCATGTTCTTCACCCTTATTGGGATTTCAGAATTCACGAGTTCGAACAGCACAGAACTCATGCCTCTGGAATCTTCGATACCCGACTTCCAATGCCACCTGTCCTTTGTCCACGACAAAGACCTGGGGCCCACGCTCCCGTAGTGATCGGGAAATCGCGTTTCCTAATGTGCTATGTCACGGAACTTTCCAAATCCTGAACTTCAATATGCGACGCCACCTTTCCTCGCCTCAGGGTGAGACTTAATCCTCTGACACCTGTCCTCCACTAGGCGTCTTTAACCCTGTTGGGAAATCGCAGATCGCAATTTCAACATATGCAATGTGCTTGACTCCAGAAATCTTGAAATGACGAACCCCGACTCCTTGGGATCTCTCTCCACATGTCCCTCTGATCAACAGCTCCGACCGCATCGGGAAATCGCCGATCGTGATTTTAGTTTGCAAGAGTTTCTCAACTTTGGAAACCCCGATGCCTCCAAACGCCAACTCGCCAGGATATTCCGCCACGTGTCCTCGCTGATGAACGGTCCAAAGCACTCGTCGGGAAATCATGGATCGTGATTCCTTGATGCGAGATTTCTAAGTCCTCGGAAACCCCGATATCCTGATGGACTGAACCCCGACGCTCCCTGGCTCCTTGCCACGTGTCCTGCTGAGATCAATGACTGAGATCCTTTCTCAGGATTTTGAGACTTTCAAGGTCTTGATTCTCTTACCTTATGAAAGCCCGATGTCACCAATATCCCGATGACTCCTCCTCTACTCATTGGGGATTAAACCTTGCGCAACTCCCCGAGATCTAATGGCTGATGGGATTTCACTCTTTCCTCCATGAATCCTGACCATCGATTTATCCTCCTTGAGGATTCCTTGAGAACGGATAAGTGTTCTTCTTAGAGGTTTCCTTCTGACACTTGCACCTGCAACTCTTTGCTTGAACCCTCCTTGGCACAACTCCTGTGATTTCTTTCAACTATGTCATGAAGGTGCTATACCTCCTGATATTTTCCACTCTGGTTCTCTCAGAGGGAACTTGTGTGCACTCCTTGCGGCAACCCTGTAAACACTTCAAGTGTTCAACCTTCTTCGACTCTGCGCAACTCCTGCAGTAGTAGTCCTTGGCTTTCTCTTCTTAGGTTAACAACTGAGACTTCTTCCTTCAGCCTGCACCTTCTTTGCATGGCTTCAACAACCTTAATCAACTTCAGAGTGAATGAGAACAAAAGTTCAATTCCTGGGCCTCATCGACGCACTCCTTGCGGATGAATTCAACTTCACACTCTGCAGGAATCTCCTGGCTCAGATTCAGAAACAATTGAAGCTCATTCCTCTCCTCTCAGACTTTAGTTTAAACCCTAAAATCACATGCACAGCATATTCAAAGCAAATGCATAACCAAAAAGCAACATAAATGAACACATCAACAATACACAGAGAAAACAACACAACCCAGGGTCTAAATCAAATCTCATTCTATTAATTCAAACCACCTGTACATGGGTGTTCTTCATACAATTCTCTGCTTGCTCTTCTCTTCTGAATGCTTTCTAATGTTACAATAATACAATGAGGGTGTCTATATCCATTTCCCTCCTTCCATCAAAAACTGTTTAATCTAGAAATAAAATCCTATCTACCTACATTAACTAGATTAAATGCCTTCTACCACTTCAGACAAGAGCATATGGCTCGAGGTCTGATACAACATACAAAAGGCGCTCCTTCATAAAGGATCATTAAAGACTTGGCACTTCATTTTTCAAAATTTCTTCCCAAGCAATATGTCATGTGAAAAAAAAAACACATGCGCTGGCTCCATGCTCGCTTTGGGTAGTTGCGATGCTCCTGCATCATACTCCTCGGCTTGAAAACTTTCATGGGCTCCTGTCCATGAGCTCCCGCATGGTCTGTCCATGTTTTTGAATATCTGCTTCACTTTCCCAGCTGGCCTCTTCTACTTGACGGTTTTTCCATTTGACCAGATACTCATAGTATTCCTTCTGTTTGGTCTTCTTGCTCACTCTTTTGTCAAGTATATGCTCCATCTGTGGCTTCTCTGCAATCGACATTTTCTTCTACCACTATATCTCTGGCTGTTCATCACTTCCAGTTTCTGCTTCCTCATCTTTATATGGATATAAGTCTGAGACATTGAATTTCAAAGATATTCCAATTTCATCCGGCAATTCAATTTCATAAGCATTTTCTCCTAATTTCTTCAGGATTTTGCATGGCCCAATTTTCTTCATTTTGAGCTTGTTATATGTTCCCCTTGGGAACCTTTCCTTCCTTAGGTGTGCCAAAACTAGATCACCAACTTCGAATTGAAGTTGTCTTCAATGTTGATCTACTCTGCACTTGTATTTCTGGTTTGTTTCCAACAATTGTTGCTTCACTCTGCTGTGAATTTCTTCCATCGCTTCTCTGAATTCTTCAGCGCTTGCAATTTTAGTCATTATCTGTTCTGAATCCCTGAGTTCAGATACTCCTCTCGGCTGCCTGCCATATATAATTTCAAATGGACTTTTGCCTGTGCTCCTATTCACTGAATCGTTGTAAGCAAACTCCGCCTCTGGCAACACATTGTCCCAACTGCTGTGGTGCTCTGTCACCAGGCTTCTGAGTAAATCTCCCAGACTTCTGTTCACCACCTCTATTTGCCCATCCGTCTGGGGATGGTAGGCTGAACTAAACATTAAGTTAGTCCCCATCTTATTCCAGAGTGTCCTCGAGAAATGTCCAATGAATTTTGTATCCCTGTCCGATACTATGCTTCTGGGTAAACCATGAAGTCTAACAATCTCCTTGAAAAACAAGTTTGCGATATGAGTCGCATCGCTGGTCTTATGGAATGGAATAAAATGTGCCATTTTTGAGAGCCTGTAAACCACCACAAAGATCGAATCATGTCCTCTTTGCATCCTTGGCAATCCTAATACAAAATCCATGCTGATTTCATCCCACGGCCTCTCAAGTATGGGTAGGGATTGATAGAATCCCACATTCTGCTTTCTTCCCTTCGAATGCTGACAAATCTTGCACCTGTCAACAAAATTCTTGACATATGTTCACATCTTCGGCTAGAAATAGGCTTCACTCAGCTTGGCAAATGTCTTATCGTGCCCAAAATGCCTTGCTAATCCACCACTGTGTTTCTCTTTTAGCAGGTTCTCCCTCATGGAGCAATGTGGAATGCATAACTGATTTCCTCTGAATAACAATCCATTTTGGATCATGTAGTCCATCCACGGGCTTCTGTCTCTGAGAACTGGATTCTCAGTTGCCTTGTATGCCTCTGCAAAATATGCATCACCTACATACATGTCCTTAAGGTTTGCGAAACCCAATGTCTTGACTTGAAATTCCTGCAACAACAAACATTTCCTGCTCAAAGCATCATCCACTTTGTTAGCAGTTCCTGAAATGTGTTTAATTACAAATGTAAAATTCTACATATATTCTACCCATTTGGCATGTTTTTTATTCAACTTCTCTTGTTGAGTCACAAACTGCAATGCATGATTATCACTATTAAAAACAAATTCTTTTGGGATCAAGTAATGCCTCCACTTCTTCAATGCCTATATGATCGCATAAAATTCCTTATCATATGTGGAGTATTTCAGCTTTGCTTCATCCAACTTCTCACTGTAATATGTAATTGGTCTGTCCTCCTGGCTTAAGACCTCTCCTATGGCAAAGCCACTTGCATCACATTTCACCTGAAATGTATTCTGAAAATTTGGCAACACTAACACTGGTTGCTCTGTGATCTTCCACTTCAACAGATTGAAGCTCTTCTCCACCTCATCAGTCCAATGAAAATATTTATGTCTTTTCTTGACTGTGTCCATCATTGCTGCGCTAATTCCACTGAAATTCCTGATGAATTTTCGGTAGAAACTAGCCAGTCCATGAAAAATTCTCACCTCGAAAACATTTCTTGGTGATGGCCAATTTTTTATTACCTCCACTTTACTTGGATCCATCTTCAATTCATTTGCCGATATGAAAAATACCAAGTAAATGAGTTCCATATTCATAAATGAATATTTCCTCATGTTGATCAACAACTTCTCTTGCTGTAGATTTCTCATTACTGCAGCTAAATGCTTTAGATGTTCTTCTTTTGATTTTTTGAAAATCAATATGTCATCTAGATAAACAATGACAAACTTACCAATGAATTCTTTCAACACTTCATTCATTAGCCTCATGAATGTACTCGGTGCATTCGCCAAGCCAAATGGCATGACTATCCATTCGTACAACCTTTCGTTAGTCTTGAAGGTTGTCTTCCATTCATCACCTTCCCTCATGTGAATCTGATGGTATTCTCTTTTCAAATCAACCTTGGAAAAAAAATTAGCTCCACTTAAATAGTCCATCAAGTCATCCATCCGTGGCAATGGAAACCTGTACCTGATGGTTATCTTGTTAATGGCTCTGGCGTCTGTACACATTCTCCAACCTCCATCTTTCTTTGGACTTAGTACCATTGGAACGACACACGGACTAATACTTTCCCTGACCAATCCTTTATCTAGTAGATCTTGTACCTGCCTTTTGACCTCTTCGTTCTCCTGTGGCATCAACCTGTACCCTGCTTTGTTCGGCAAACTTGCTCCTGGTATGAGGTCTATATGATGGATTATGCTCCTCATCGGTGGCAACGAATGAGGTAATTCGTCCACCACTATATCAATGAACTCTTCCAGTAGTTCCTGAATTTCCTTTGGCAGATCATCCACTCTTGTGCTGGTCAAAACAACCTTCGGTTTCCTGACCACAAAGAATTGTGGATCTTCCTTCTTCTTTACTTCTGCCAGAAGTTCCTTCCCACTCATGAGAAGTACAGTATTCCTCGGTTCTGGTTTTACTTCTTTATCCTTAATTGGATTCAGCGTATGTGCTCTTCCATTCTTCTCCAAAGTGTACGTATTCATCTTCCCATCATGAATTACGTTTTTGTCATATTGCCATGGTCTGCCTAGCAATAAATGACATACATCCATAGGAATAACATCGCATAAAATCGTATCATTGTATCTTCCTATCTTGATGTCAACTAAGCACTGTTTAGTGACATTTACCTGATGTCCCTTCTGCAGCCATGAAGCTTTATATGGCCTCAGGTGATCAGTTGTTTCCAATTCCAGATTTCCACCATCTCGGTCGAAATGAGATTGTCTGTGCTCCCACTATCCATAATAACCTGGCATTTCCTATCTTTGGTCTTGCATGTGGTTCTAAAAAGCCTGTTTCTTTGAACTGTGTCCTCCACCTCCTTCTCAGGTGTTAAGAGAACCTTATGCATCATCAACGACCTTCCGTCTTTTGTGTCTTCTTCCTCAGCATCTCGCCTCTGTGCTTGGGCAATGTGAGCTTCTCCTCCATCCTTCCTCCTATCTAGACAATCAACTGCCTTATGTCAATTCTTTGCACATATGAAGCATGTGATGACTCCACCTCTGCCTCTTCCTCTACCTATGGTACGAGGAAATGTGTTCGTGTCAGCGTATCCTTCGCCTTGTTCTATCTGCTGCCTTCGCTGTTCAGTGTGCTGACCTCGCTGTGAACTTCCACCTCTTTCTATTCTTGTCTGAGGCTTCTTCCAGTCGTCCTTAGATTTTTGGAATCTATCTTGAGCAACTGACTTACCTTTCGGTTGGCTCCTACCTCGGCCTCGCTGTCCTGTCTTACGGCTTAGCTTTTCCTCATCTTTTAACACCATCTGATATGCATCCTCTACCATTCGGATGGTTTCCATACTCATATCATCCTAGATATCGTATCTTAATCTATTCATATACCTGGCAACTTTTTCATCATCACTCTCCCGATGACCCTCTATGATATTGAGCTTGTAAAATTCCTTAGTATACTCCTTCACCGTCATCAACTTCTGTCTCAGGTTCTGCATCCTCCTGAACAATGTGATCTGATAATCCCTTGGGATGAACTTTTGTTTCATCTTTGCAACCATTCGATCCCGAATTTTAATCTTTTGCTTACCTTTGTAGCGTCTATCTGCTTGAAGCTCGTCCCACCATAATGCTGCATGTCCCTTCAATTTGGTGATAGCATGTCTGACCTTTTTATCCTCTTTGATATCCTCATAATCAAAGTAGGTGCTAAGAGCTCTAATCCAATCCAACAGCTCTTCTGCATCCATATTTCCTTCATAAGTCAGAATGTCCATTTTTGTCTTTGAACTCATCTGGGTGATGGCTTTCATTAATCGCTCATTTGCTACATCTTCCACTGGGATTTCTCCTGCTCCCTGTCCAATGTCACCTTCATCCTCAGATTCACTGGTATCTTCTGCATTAGCTTTGCACCTTTGCTTTATTCCCATATCCACAATCATAGAGCGTAATTCTTGCAGTTGTCTTTCTACTTCTAGATTATGCCCTAGCCTACCTCTTTCTCTGGACAATTCCCTATCCCCCTCTGGATCGGGTGATTGTCTATCTCTTCTCCTTAGAGGCATGGTGAATTCTCCTTTCTTCTCTGCTACAGAAAACAGAGAGATTTTCTCGCTCTGATACCACTTGATGCAAACGCGCCACCCAGGGCACGTCTGCGATCACCAGGACCTTCTCTTCCTTCAACTCGAAGAGCTGAAACGCTCTCCAAATCCCTTATCGGGACTTTTCTCTACCCACAGAATTATCCTTATGACTCCCCTGTGTTCTATCGAGAAATCTGCACTCACAAGGTTACGAATTTCTCACCCTTCAATTCCTCTATTCCCGATTTGCAATGGCACCTTAGTACCCTTTAGCCCTAGCTGGCTCCTCTCACATGTGACCTCTGACCCGTGAGACCACGTTCTTCACCCTTATTGGGATTTCAAAATTCGCAAGTTCGAACAATGCAGAATACACGCCTCTGGAATCTCGAATCCCCGACTTCCGATGCCACCTGTCCTTTTTCCACGGCAAAGACCTGGGGCCCATGCTCCCATAGTGATCGGGAAATCGTGTTTCCTAATGCGCTGTGTCACGGACCTTTCCAAATCCCAAACTCTGATATACGATGCCACCTGTCGTCGCCTCAGGGTGAGACTTAATCCTCTGACACCTATCCTCCACTAGGTGTCTTTAACCCTATCGAGAAATAGTGGATCGCGATTTCAACATATGCAATGCGCTTGACTCTGGAAATCCCGAAATTCCGAACCCTGACTCCTCGGGATCTCTCGCCACGTGTCCCTCTAATCAACGGCCCCGACCGCGTCGGGAAATCGCCGATTTCGATTTCAGTTTGCAAGAGTTTCTCAACTCTGGAAACCCCGATGCCTCCAAACGCCGACTCGCCAGGATCTTCCGCCACGTTTCCTCACTGATGAACGGTCCAAAGCGCTCGTCGGGAAATCACGGATTACGATTCTTTGATGAAAGATTTCTACATCCTCGGAAACCCTGATATCCCAATGGACTGAACCCCGATGCTCCTTGGCTCCTTGCCACGTGTCCTGCCAAGATCAACGGCTGATATCCTTTCTCGGGATTTTGAGACTTTCAAGGTCTTGATTCTCTTACCTTATGAAACCCCGATGTCGCCAATATCCCGATGACTCCTCCTCTGCTCGTTGGGGCTTAAACCCTGTGCAACTCCCCAAGATCTAATGGCTAACGAGATTTCACTCTTTCCTCCATGAATCCTGACCGTCGATTTCTCCTCCTTGAGGATTCCTTGAGAATGGCTAAGTGTTCTTCTCAGAGCTTGCCTTCTGACGCTTGCGCCTGCAACTCTTTTCTTGAACCCTCCTTGGCACAACTCCTGTGCTTTCTTTCAACTATGTCACGAAGGTGATATACCTCATGAGCTTTTCCACTCTGGTTCTCTTAGAGGGAACTTGTGCGCACTCCTTGTGGAAACCCTGTAAACACTTCAATTGTTCAGCCTTCTTCGACTCTGCGCAACTTCTGTAGCAACAGTCCTTGGCTTCCTCTTCTCAGGTTAACAACTGAGACTTCTTCCTTTAGCATGCACCTTCTTTGCACAACTTCAACAACCTTAATCAACTTCAGAGCGAATGAGAACAAAAGTTCAACTCCTGGACCTCATCGATGCACTCCTTGCAGATGCATTCAACTGCACAGTCTGCAGGAATCTCCTGGCTCAGATTGACAAACAATTGAAGCTCATTCCTCTCCTCTCAGAATTCAGTTTAAACCCTGAAATCACATGCACAACATATTCAAAGCAAATGCATAACCAGAAAGAAACATAAATGAACACATCAATAATACACAGAGAAAACAACACAACCTAGGGTCTGAATCAAAGCTCATTCTATTAATTCAAACTGCATGTACATGGGTGTTCTTCATACAATTCTCTGCTTGCTCTTCTCTTCTGAATGCTTTCTAATGTTACAATAATATAATGAGGGTGTCTATATCCATTTCCCTCCTTCCATAAAAAACTGTCTAATCTAGAAATAAAATCCTATCTACCTACATTAACTAGATTAAATGCCTTCTACCACTTCAGACACGAGCGTATGGCTCAAGGTCTGATACAACATACAAAAGGCACTCCTTCATAAAGGATCATTAAAGACTTGGCACTTCATTTTTCAAAATTTCTTCCCAAGCAATATGTCACGTGAAAAAAAAACACATGTGTTGGCTCCATGCTTTCTTTGGGTAGTTGCGATGCTCCTGCATCAAGAAGGATCCTTCCGAAAATGTTGAACAAGCTAGGGAGGTAGAATTTATTGACCAGGTTCTTATTGACAACCAAATTGGTTTTTCCTTTGAATCATTGTATTTTCAGTCTACGACCAGTATGGAAGAAGATTTGTTTCTGGCTCAAGCTGAATATCCTCATTCTTGTAACTCATGCTCTAATCAACATTTAAAATCAGTCATTGAAGAGCACTTAAGCGACGAAAATCGTCTTGAATGGTCTAGTACTCCTATGAGACTGATTAGAGAAGAAGATATGCAACTAGAAGAAGAAACCTTAAACCTTCACCCTCAAAATGCACTTTGTTCACAAGAAAGACTAGATGTTTGTCACATAAATTTTGAATTATCTATCACACAAAAGGAAA
The DNA here is from genome assembly GCA_009831015.1 of Picea engelmannii. Classification (NCBI taxonomy): domain Eukaryota; kingdom Viridiplantae; phylum Streptophyta; class Pinopsida; order Pinales; family Pinaceae; genus Picea; species Picea engelmannii. The sequence goes on along the minus strand of ML777229.1, from coordinate 818,636 downwards.
ATCCAGATGATCATATTATGTTGAGGTATTTGTCACCAAAACAGAGTAAGGGTTTTAAAGAAGGTGAAGAGAAATCTCTTGAGAATACCATTGTTAATTCAAGAGATTCTTTTCATGTGTTGATGTTTGATTCCTTTTATTCTTTACATCCTGATCTATTCCTAGACTCTGTTGGACTTGACACCTTACCTACAACATCCTACTCTTTTCCGCCACAATCATATCTTTTCAATATTCTAAATTTTTGTGAAATCAATTCCAAACCTAACATTGATAAAACCGGATTTGATGCTTGTTCACTTTCATCACTCACATGGGCAAAGGACATGTTGCGAAATGATTTTACACAGTTTATTGTTGAAAAAGACAATGCACTATATTTTATGGAGATCAAACGTTCTACATTTCATATTCGTTCTTTGCTTAGCTCGAATATTAATGTTTATAATTCACATTTTGAAATGATCAATCTCATCGAAGGAAACATTCAAACCAATGATCTAATTGATTGCACGAATCCCCCTATGATGAGCTTTCCATTGATATATTCATTTCATCAAAGTCATGGTTTGCATCCCCATTTTTGTGACAGGATCTTAGGATGGCTTGAATATTCATATATAAAAAAAATTCATAATAAAGACAAAGTTGAGCTTGCTTTCTTTTTACCGAAGTATCTTGGAAGTAGGCGTGACATATTTCTTTTAGATCCTCCATGTGAAGAAATTAATGAACACTTAGAGAACTGTCAGGAGGATGGGAATTTCAGCCTTGGTTGATGGTTATTCCATTTCCTCGTAATCCTGACAATCTTTTCAAACCTACTTACACTCGCCCATGCCATTATGACCCTTATCACGACAAGATTGCACAATGGCTGGAGGATTCATACATCAAGAATATTCAAGGGAATGGTAAGATCATGCTTACTTTGTTTTTAGATGATGATTTTGAAGGTAAGTGTGATATGTTTCTGTCATTTGTTGATATGTTACCATTCTTATTAGTAATGATTGATCTTGTTTCCATTGTAGGATTAGAGTTACTCCGATGGCTACATTGGAAACATGACTTCACGTAGTATTCTAATTTGTTTAATAGTTAGGGTAGGTTTAGGAATACGTTTTCTTTCAGTTTGATTTCTCACTATTTCTCTTTGTAATAATCCAGTCATGAACACAAGTGGGTGCACCACGAGAACCATAATACGACTGTTATCAGGGAAGTCTGCTTGACCTTTTTCTCTTTGCTTTTAGTTGAATATTTATTTTCAAAAACACAGTATCGTCATGAAAATCTTAAATGGAAAGTAAAGAGATAAATAAATCTAAATCAACCCTGACCCAAGGTACCACGAGTAAGACTTTTTTCCCATCAAATAGGATTTTTTTACTTTCTTTCAGTTTCCCAAGGGATTTGTTGCATGAGGTTTTTAGATGCATGTTCTGTACATATTTTTTTTGATTGGATTTCTTTGTTTTCAAATATTTCTTCACTGGTGTGTTTTGTTTCCCTTTTATGCTTATCAGTTTTTGCTTTTGAAATACACATACCTGCATTATGAACTGTTCAGAAAAACAAAACATAAATTATTTTCTCTGAAATGACTATTGAAAAGTTGTCTAAACATCAATTGTGATATGCTTATGAAATTTACAACCATGTTTAGGAAAGCCTGTTGTTTGAAAGAAGTTTATTGATTTCAATATGTAAGTGAAGCCTGCCATGATCATCCTTTTTATTCTTACGTTGTCCTTGTTCCGTAAGGGAATAACTCAAAATATGTCTCCTTGCCTTCGAAGGTTGGTTTTGTAAACAAACCATCTCTGAATCTTAATGAAGGACAGTTAAAAAATTCTCTCAAGGTCTGTAAAAATATCTCTAAAATATCATAATTTTCAGCGTCACCCCGCTCAATTATATATATTCAAAAAACTAAACAAATCATTAAAAGAGCTGTGGGACGTGCTTGTAAACCCATCGAGATACTGAACAAGTCTGATGGAAGTGGGTAAATGCATGCATGACGCTAAGATAACTTTGTCGGGGTACTGAACAAGCCCGCTGGAGGCGAAGCAATGTCGGGTATATGAAAATTTGCTAGTATGGAATCTCTTGACCTTAAAATGTCCTTTATTCTGATCAGGAACTTCTTGGCAGGATACGGATATCAGAGTGGGTTAAATGGAAACCCTATTGAGGCTATGGATTCCTGCTGGCAGCAGTGGCTCTGTCAACAGTATTGGAGATTTTATCTTTAATATCATGACTCGCTTGTCTTAATACTGTTATCAGTTTTCATCTTTTAAGCACAGCTGGAATTTTTTGATTAATGACGATGTTTAAACAATTTTCTGGTTGTTTTTGAGTTAGAATTATTCTCATTATCCTAATCTGGATTTGTTCTTTTGGTAGAGATAACTACTTCTACCAGTGTGTCGCCATTGTTGGCAGCCATTTTGCATTTTTATCTTTTCCTTACAAACTACCTACACAAGGGTTTTGAACCCTCAATACTCATCAATTTTTTTTAAATAAAATGAAACTATCATCTTTTCTTTCGCATATATGCTTCTCGTTTTCATTTTCACGACTGCAAGCGTGAAAACCTACAGTTGGAAGTCATGTTGATTGCGTTAGAATGATCTTTTGACTTATTATGAATCCTTTTGTTCATATGGTCATAATTTCTTTTACCTCTAACTCACTAATGGTCATACATTTATCAAAACACCAAACCTTTATTCACTTTGCATTTTTGTTAATATGGTTTCGATTTATAAGTTCATGATGAAATGATTTTTGGTGTCTTTGATTAAACCCTTGGTGCAATGGTCTCATAAAATGCATTAACTTTGTGATTAAATCCTTGGTGCAATGCTCAATGTAGTGGTTTCTTTCAAATCATACAAATACTATGGTTGATTTACCATTCAAACCAATTGTTGGTTATGTATGTTATGGCTTTCGATGATTATGTGAATAATCCATTTGATATTTGGTGTACAAAGCTTTGGATTGTGATGTGAATGAAATTATTACCAAGGCGTTGTCGATTGTACATGCCAACATGAATGTTTTGCATGGTTTCAATTTACCCCACCACCCTCGCACACATAAGCATTAAAGTCTGCCTTGCACCTTGGGCTACCTCTGCTTGTTTTGAGTAAACTGTGGGAATTAGTCCCGTGTCTACCCTGTCAAACCCCCTCACCGATTACCTTGTTGACTGTGTGTTGCCTGCTATGGCTCCTGTAGTGTGAATTTAACCCCATGGTGTTTAGAGTTTGTTATTGCTTGATAGTGCCAGAGAAGACTGCTTAGGCTAACCCCATAATTGCCTCCCAGAGACACGTTTTATCTTGAGAAATTCTGGGCAAATGGTTTTGAATCAGATCAAACCCTTGAAAACCCAGAACCGAAATTATCCCCTCTACCTTCACAATGAGCAGTTTCCTCGGAAATTGGGTTATTACAGAGATATGGCTCGTCCTTTAGAGGTCAAATATCAGATCTTCTCCGTGGCTGAAAGGTGAATTTTGGTGTGTGTGCATTTGCTAAAATGTTTATGACTTCTCCAGGCCTGTGCTTCAGAACCCCTCTCACTCGTCCTTCCATTCCCCCTCCTACACTCTTGCTCCCTTTTGAACCCTTGATCAATCCAAAGGTTTATCAAGCAGTCTGTCAGCATGTTGAAAGACAATAGGCTCTGTTCTCTATAAAATGTAGAGGCAACCACTTCCATTGTTAATTCAAAAATAGCCTGACCGAATCGTATCCCTACAGCCAAGATATGATATTTCAACAATGATTTTAGAACGAATTGGTTTGTTTTGAATTAGCATAAAAGATTTGGTTTATTTTGAATTAGCATAAATGATTTTGTTTGTTCTGAATTAGTATAAAAGATTTGTTTGATAAATTGTATCTAGTTCTATTGTGATAGAAATATGCAATATGACTCTGTTTGCAAATAATGACCAGATTCTATAGCTAGTCATAAAATCCGAATTTCTGTTGATTTTACAATTAAACACAATCTAAAATTGTTCATTTTTGTGAATCTACAGGTACACACGAATTTCAATGGGAATTGGATCGATGATGGCAGTTTTTAACATGCTTTTTGTTACATAGTTTTTGTTTAGGGTGTTAGTATTAGTTAGAAATAGGAATTTGGGAGATTATTCCCATATTTTTTGCAAACAGTTTTGATGATTTCCACAAGGAATGTTTCATCCTGTGACCTTTATATACTTGTTAATTTTTGTAAACAATCCATCAATGTTGGGAGAACAGAGACTATGGTCAAATGATTATATAGACTCGAATGGAAGTGAATTTGTTGTATGGATTTAGCTTCAATTTATCTTACTTTTGTTCAAGTTTCTGTGCATTTTAATTTGTAATCAAATTATTGACTACTTTAGATATCAGGATTTGTTACAAGTTGATGCAATATGTTTCAATGTATTGTCCATATTTGATGTATCTCATTTTACTTACAACAATTACCCTATTTTAATTTAATGAATAGAAGGTTAATCTTCTTGGTTAAATGAGTAGTTATGCACAAATCTTCGCACTGGGATTTATCTAAATGTGATGATTTGTGAAATATAAAATTGTTGTTGCTATATACTTTACTTGTGCTGTCGTTAGCAATTCTGGAGCGTTCTTGCTTCGTGTTTACGCGAAGTATTGGAGAATTTGATGCGGGTTTACCTCATCAAACAATGAATGCAGATGCTTATGAACACCACAAGTAGGAGGCGATAATTTCAGGTCAGTTTGTTATTTTATTGTAGTAGTTTAATTAATATAAGGATTTTCTGTAGTTTAGATAAATATATAGTACAGATTATTATCTTCATTGCTTAGTTAGTTAGTTGTTGTTTCATTTCTTTTTCATAAAATTTATAAAAAATCCAAAAATAATAGCTTTGTTGTCATAAGACAATTTACAAATGATTTTGCAAATTTCGATCAAAATTTGTGTACTGTAAATACTGTACATATACAATCGAGATTTAATTGTATCGATAACTGAACATTTAATAAGTAGAATTATTGTTGTATAATATTAGTAAGTAAACTGTATATATAGTTTTCGATTTGTATATAGTTCGCAGTAGTTGTTTTTCACTTAGATTACTTTCTTTAGTTTAGTTTTTCTTTCACTTTCCTAGGACTTAGATTGGCTAACAGAGTCGCTAAACCCATCGGGGTGGGTTAATCCAAACATCTTGGGTTATTTAGACAACCCCGGACTGGATCCACTCCTCCAGTTGATGAGCGTTCAATTTTACCCGTCAACACCTTCTTTATATCTTTTGTGTCTCTTGTTCATATTTTCAACTTCATAAATCATTCTTGGGAAATCCTCAACCTCATGACCACTATATTTACAACAAACACAAATGGGACATGTACCAGGGAATTCCATAGCAAGATGGCTCGGTCTCCTGCAATTACAACATAGTTTCAATCCTCTCTTTCTTTTAAACAATCCCCACTCTTTCCTGTACTGTGCACTGGGATCACATTGTTGTACCTGGAATCTACAAAAATTATTTCTAGGTTCCTGCATCCATTTATTAGTCCAAATATTCCTTCCATGCATAGGAATTACATATATTTATGTATTTCTATCAAATTTATTCATATCAACTCTTTCTTCTATCTAGGCCCTAACATTTAGGCTAAAACAAAATCTATCAAGCATACCTAGATTCATACTTTCGAAGCAAAAAATTACACTTATCTTACCTTCACCAAAGAAAAAGGCTTTAAGATCTTACCTCTTTTCTTTAGATCCAGTTCCTTTCTTAGCACAGATCTTCACAATTCAAGTAGAATATTGCACACTATAACAACAAATCTACACACAAAGATTTCTCTTTTCTTTAGTTCCCCACAGTCACAATTTCAGGTCATGGCAACAGAGCCATTTGTTGGCACAGGGGTAGACCCAAGGTTCAATGATTCAATAGTGCACCAACAAAACCCTAACTACCGAACCTTTTGGAAACAATTGTGAAGAAGATGAAGTCTCACCTAAGGTAGAGGAAGGGGGTTGTAGAACTCAAGTGTCTACAACCAAGCTAGGACACAAATATGTGATTACAACAATTAACAGAGCACTGAGCCAATAACATGCACTAGTTATTGAACCTTATTCACATTGTAGTTTAAACCCTTATTACAGATCATCGTAGTAGCAATCAAGATTAAACACATTTAATCATTTAGCACATAGGGTTGGATTACTGAGAGGGGGGGGGGGCGAATCAGTAATAACGTAATTATAATCCTTTTTCTCTAAATAATCCAAGTGTTATATCAATGTAGAATTATTATCCAATAATGAGAAATAAGAAATGAACAATCACAACATACACAATACACCAGTGTTTTACGTGGAAACCCAAATTGGGAGAAAACCACATAATTCTTTATCTTATATGTGTTGAAGAATTACATTCATTGGAAGCACCAACTTCCTTTGTTTTCCAGCTGCAACTAGAAGGAGGCTCCAACCCCCTTGTTTCTCATGCTACAACCTGAGGGAATCTCCACCTCCCCAATTCTCTGGCTACAACCAAAAGGATACTACAACCCCCTATGTTCTCTGGCTACAACCGGAAGGTGGCTACAACCACCTGTCCTTTCCCTGTCCAACCTCCATGAAGTAGAAGTAGAATGATGGAACTACTTTCACACTATCACTGTGAGATATGCCTCTATAAACATGTACCAATAAACCTAAACCATGCATCAACTATGCATCAACCTGTACCTCAACCTGTAATCAACATATACCATAACCAAGTGCATCAACCATGCACCAACCTGTACCAAACAATATTTAATCAACGTGTACCATAAACAAGTGCAACCAACCATGTACCAAGTATGTACCAATCATGTTTCAGGTACTCATCAACTATGACTCATCAATATGTACCAAACTCATCAACTATACACCCCATGTATGTGCCAACTCATCAACTACTTATCTCAACCATGTACCCAACTTGTACCTCAACCAAAATCCCTCATCAATTTCATCATCCAAATATGATTTGTAACTCTATAATAGACCTAGTGTATACGATCACATACCTGCAAACCTTCCTTAACTTTAACAACAAGAGACTATCATTTTCATCAAACATTTCTTTAGTCTCACAAGACTAGTTTTGGATTAGTCAACAACCCTAACTTGAAATAATCATAGCTTTGTACCTGTAATGAATACATATATGAAAATTATATACATTGTTATTCAGTTTTTTTTATGCAATTCCTCCAAGTGGTACTACTTGGAACCTCTTAGAAAAGGAGTTATAGAAAAAATGGCACACCTTGCGAAATTGTCGCTTATTCTAGAGAGTGACCTTGTAGAGCATGCCCCACATAGAATATTTGTTGAATTGATATGAAATTGTTACACAAAATACTAAAGAATATGCTATAATCGACACATTTTGTCTTACTGAATTTGTATCTGTTATGAATAAGTTATGACGTTTTTACTCGAAACACTTGTTTTTTACTATTTTCAGGACTAGCCACAAACCCTAATTTCCATGGAGTGTAACTCCAAAAATACATCGACCCACAAGATGATTTTTTAACGATAGATACTTGGATATGTTTACTCAATGGAATAAAAATTGAAAGTTCTGAATCATTATAGAAAACAATTTATTTCGAAAATGGTGAGATGACCTGAAAAAAAACATACCTTAGAAAGCATCATCAAAAGAATTTATCCTTCCTTCAATTCTGGCCTTCTTTTCTTCACTTTCCTCAGAAATTCATCTTAGATATCCTTTGGTTACCTCATAAACCTATAGGTATTCAATATTCTCAAGTGTTTCTAAAATGAGAGAGCCTTCCCTCTTATTTATACTCTCCAAGTAGCTTCCTTAAAAGCATCATCTAGGTCACTTTGCCCACTTTCCTTATTTTAGGGTTAACCCATTTCTAATTTCTCCATTAAATTTATTATTTAAATAATTTATTTTGTATTCACTTTGAATTATATTACACTCATCACTTCACTTTATTATTTACCTTCTAAAATCTCTTAAATCACTTTTACTACTTTGACCTTTTTCGGCTTCTAGATGACATATGAGGGTCCTCCAACCTCGTAAGGCCATAACTCTCAAACCGTGAGGAGTTATGTGATGTTCCACATACCACCAGAAATGTAATGACATGTAATATTCATATAGAATAGTATTACCTAAAAATATATCAAAACTCATATCATTATCCATCAAACAAACTTGGGTCCATTACCCAAACATGGGTTCTCCAACTTCTCATGTCCATAACTCTCTAAGCGTGAGGAGTTATGTGACGTTCCACATACCACTGGAAATGGCATGACAAGAACTATCCATATAGGATAGTTTCACTGACAAATTCACTAGCCTTCATCTCATTATTCCACAATTAATCATGGGTTCTCTTACTCCACAAAGCGTCTTCCCGTGAGGGATTTCACCATAAGTGGACCACTTTAGAGTTCATCCATATTTACTTCTTATCAACCACGACAAAACAATAATGAGTCATATTTACATAAAAAAATATTGGGTCCATTACCCAAACCTTTGTGGTGTGGGGTTTTCTTCAAGGATGGACATCAATGACAACCAACCTTAATCAACAATCTCCCCCTTTGGCATGATGGCAACACTCTGATGCAATACTTAAATCATATCACTCATTATACCCCTGGAACCATGCCTCTATCCTCTGCATCTGACAAATCTTCTCCCCCTAGAACCATGCCTCTATATTTTGCATCTGATAAATCTCTCCCCCTTTCTCATCAATGGCAAAGGTATCTTCCCATCCGAGGTTTCTCCCCCTGACTAAACTGTCATATTATGGTGCTTCCTTGTGTAAATCTAAGACATATAAGATAAGCATTCAAAAATCATTCATTTTGGAGTAGAAATAACTCCAAGTATCTAAAGAAGATATTCAAAGGATTCCCGTGGAAGTGGTTTTGTGAAGATGTCTTCCACTTCTTCTTTTGTGCCCACATACTCAACTCTGATGTTCTTTTCTGCAACCTTCTCCCATAGAAAGTGATACTTTATTGGAATGCTCTTCATCTTGGAGTGCATCACCGGGTTCTTCGAGATACTAATGGAGCTTGTATTATCACAATATATTGGAATGGGCTCATCATACTCAACTTGTATATCTGTCAGAGTTTGTTTCATCCAAAGAACCTATGTACAACATGATGCTACTGCAATATACTCTGTCTCGATTGTAGATAAAGATATTGATGATTGTTTCTTGCTTAGCCATGATACTAAACACTCACCCAAGTAGAACGCTACTCCACTCATGCTTCGTCGATCATCAATACAACCTACCCAATCTACATCTGTGTAGGCAATAAGTGATAGATCCTTTCCTTTTGGATACCATAATCCAAACTCTTATGTTCCATTGAGATATCTAAAAATCCTCTTCACTACTAAAACATGTGACACCTTTGGTGCTGCTTGAAATCATGCCACTTGTCCAACTGCCTGCATTACATCTGGTCTAGATGTTTTCACATATAGTAGACTGCCAATCATTGACCTGTATTGTCTCTGATCTGTAGACTTCGAATCATCATCTTTGCTCAACTTGCAACTGGTTTGCATGGGAGTGATAACTGGTTTGTAATCATCCATTCTGAACCTCTTTAGCATTTCTCTGATATACTTGGTTTGAAAAATAAAGATTCCTTGGTTTCTTTGATGTATCTAATGTCCCAAAAAGAAGGATATTTCTCCAAGTAACGACATTTCAAATTCATTATGCATATCTTTTTCAAATTTTTTTCTTAACCTATCATCATCACTGCCAAAAATAATATCATCAACATAAACTTCAATTAATAAAATATTACCTTCACTTACCTTGATGTAGAGGTTGATGTCTGCACTTCCTTTTATGAACCCTACCTGCTATTGATACTTATCCAGTCTAGAGTACCATGCTCTAGGAGCATGTTTTAGACCATATAAGGCCTTCTTTAATTTACACACATAATCTGCGTTCTCTGACAACTGAAATCCTTCTGGTTGTTCAATGTAGACTTGTTCTTCAAGTTCCCCATTCATAAAAGTTGATTTTATGTCCATATGATATACTTTAACATTTTTTGAGCATGCATAGGCTAAAAGCAACCAGATTGCTTCCATTCTAGCAACTAGGGAAAATGTCTCTTCAAAGTCGATTCCTTCAATCTGTGCATATCCTTTACATACCAATGTAGCTTTGTTCCTTGTAACTTGTCCATATTCATTTAATTTATTCCTGAAAGCCCATTTTGTGTCGATCACATTCTTATTCTTTGGTCTTGGAACCAGTTCCCAAGTGTCATTTTTATCTATTTGATCAAATTCTTCATTCATGGCCTTATTCTAAAATTCATCCTTGTTGGCTTCTTCAAAACAATTTGGTTGAATTGTAGATAAGAGTACTAGGTGTGTTTGTTCTGGTGAAAGGATTTTTATTCTAGTCTCAACTCCTGCATCTTTGTTTCCAATAATCTGATCTGAAGGATGATTCTTCTGTACTTTTTTTCTAGGTGTCTTTGGAGATACTTATTGAACTTTCTCTTTTGTTTTTGTCGAATTCTCTTCATCTTCCTCTTCTACTTCATCTTTTGCTTCTTTTTCTTCGAAAAGTTGTTCAATTAATTTGTTTTCTTCTTCCTTTGATTCTGGTTTGTCTGTTTCATCAATTGTTACGTTGATGCTTTCCACAACTTTGTTCAATCTTAGATTGTAACACTTGTATGCTTTCCTTGTACTTGAGTAACCAATAAGTACTCCTTTGTCCACATGAGAGTCAAACTTTCCCATTCTGCCATCTTCTCTTTTGATGTAGCATTTTGCTTCCAAAAACTCTGAAGTGCTTCACATTTGCTGGTCTTCCTTTCCATAGCTCGTAGGGAGTTTTATCAGTGTTATTTCCGAGCATTACTTTGTTTTGAATGTGAACTGTTGTATGCACTTCCTGTGTCCAAAATATATCTATCAATTTGGAATCCATTAGCATTGTTCGAGCCATTTCCTATACCAGCATGTTCTTTCTTTCAACAACTCCATTCTGTTAAGGTGTCGTAGCAATGGAGAATTGCCTTTTTATGCCATGACTGCTACAGTAGTCCATAAATTCCTTTGAAGTGAACTCTCCTCCATTATCACATATAAAGCATTTGATTCGTGAATCCATCTCATTTTCAACCATTTCCTTGTAGATATTGAAGTTTTCAAAAGCTTCTGACTTGTTCTTGAGAAAGAAAACTGCAGTCATTCTTGTATAATCATCAACTAATAACATAAAGTATCTCTCACATTTTAAGCTCTTTGTTGTAGTAGATCAATATGCACAATTTCCAGTGGTCTTGTTCTTGAATATTCCTTTGATTTGAACCTGGTCTTTGTTTGCTTTCCTTGTTGACAATGATTTCATAAAGTGTTGGTTGGTTTCATGACCTGGGGAATTTCTCTGACTACTTATCTTTTGTTGACTTTCAAAAGGTTATCAAAATACATGTGACCCATTCTTATGTGCCATAGACAACTTTCATCTTCCTTTCCTAGACAAATTTTTTCATTTCCAATTTCACTTAACACATATATGTTGTTTGAAGTTATTGTAGGTGTACCGACCAATTTCCCTGAACCTTCTCTTCTTATCTCACACTTTTGTGAATTGAAAGTAACTTTATGAACTTGGTAACACATTTGACTCACACTTAGAAGATTATGATTCATATATTCTACCAGTAGAACATTTTGTGCCTTTATATTCTTGTTCCCAATTCAGACTGTGCCTTCTCCAATGATTTTGGCTGAATTATCATTTTTGAAGGAGACTGATCCATTTCTTTCCTTTCGCAATGTAAGAAATTTGTCTCTATCACTTGTCATGTGTTTTGAACACCCACTGTCAACATACCAATCATGTTTCTTCTTCTTAGAGTGTAGGGAGATTGTGCATTCTTCATTGCTATACTGATCTTTCTTTCTTATCCATGTCGTTTTATGAGGTTCTTGTTTGTGGTTGTTGAGGTTCTTTAGGAGAGACTATCATTCTGCAATTTTTGGCCATGTGTCCAAAATTGTTACATTTGTAACGTTCCACTTCAGTGCTCAAAGATTCAAACCTTTTGTAACTTCTTCTTTGTGTTTCACTAGGTCTTCTTGAGTAACCCTTTTGTGTATGACTCTCAAAGTTGTTATTGTTCATGTTGTTAGCTCTGCAATTCATAGCTTTATGTCCAAAATTATAACATAAACCAAAAAATATAGTTTGATACCTGAAAGTTGAAAATATTTTGAAAGAAGGTGCTATTATGAATCCTTCTTCTTATTGAGGCCTATATGTCTATTGTTGATTCTAAAATCTGAATCTTCTCGGTGGAGTAGTGTCCTTGTAATCTTCCTTGTACATCTTCCTATCCCCTTTGATTGTTTTGCATAGCTTTTTGGATTTATTTCATGCTTTGTTGTTTTGGAGCTTGATCCATTTTCTGTCTGATTGTATCCAAGTCCAGACTTGTCAAGATGAGATTTTTGAATGTTGATAATGTCATCCAAAACTTTTGAGCTATTTTGCATATTTTTTTTTTTAATATCCTTTCTTGGTGTGACAATCTTTGCTTCCAAGTTTCCAATGATCTTGTCCTTTTCTTCTAGTTTTTATTTGAGTTCTTCTTCAATTATTTTATCTTCTTCTATTTGAACCTTCAATCTTGTGATCGTTTGTTCTAGTTCTCGAGTACCCTTTTTCTTGTGTAGTTCTACTTGTAGTTTCTTGTTTTTCTTCTTTTCTCTTCTGATAACTTCTCTGACACACATTAATTCTTCTCGATAGTCAACTTTCGCCTCTTCAATTTCTTCTTTGAATTCTTCATATCCTTCTTTGGCTTATTCATATTCTTTTTCGGAGTCTTTTTTGTCAGGATATTTTACTGCCATGAATAGAGCTCTTTCTGTCTCACTGTCACTGATTTCATCTTTATCTGATGATGAGATGTATTCTTTGATGCATAAGATTTTCTTGAATTTTTTCTTTGTAGTTATTTTTCCTTTATAAGTGTGTTTTCCTTTTAGGTAACCTTCATCATTTCTCTTTTTCTTATGAGGAAATTTGTTAGCAAGATGACCCATACCATTACAATTAAAAGAAATTAAAGTAAGCTTAACTTTATACCTACCATTGTTTCCCTTGTTCAGTCTTTTGATGAAGTTGGCCACTTCTTCATCATCTTTCAAGACGTCATTGTTGCTGCTATATTCTTCTTGTTCCTTTTTCTTTTTCTTTGATCTTTTGGATACTTTGAAGGATTCTTCTTTTACATCTGGATTTTCCTGTTCAGTTCTCATTTCATATGCTGTGAATATTCCATGCAGTTCATCTATGATTATTGAGACCAGATCCGATCTTTCTTCTAGTGTTGATATGTTAGGGTTGAATCTCATAGGAAGAGATCTTAGTACCTTTTGAACAATTACAGATTCTTCGATTTCTTCTCCCAATCCTATGATTGCACTTACTATTTAGTCAACTCTTAAGAATTAGGATGCAACATTCTCATCTTCCTTCATTTTTAGTTATTTGAACTGACCTATGTAAGTTTTAAGTTTTTCTTCTTTTACTTTCGTATCTCCTTCATAAATATTTCGAAGCTTGTCCCAAATCTCTTTAGTGGATTTACAATGTGATACTTTGTTGAATATCGTTTCACTGAGACCATTCAAAAGTGCATTTGTAGATTTGGAATTATTTTGACCAAGTTTCACTGCTTTGTCATTTGTTGGTGGAACTGCTGGTACTGTGTATCCATCTACAATTGATTTCCAAATTTCAAACCCCTGTGCTTGTATATATTTTTTCATCCTTATGCTCCAAAAAGCATACTTTTGTCCATCAAAGTGTGGTATTCCATTTTTATATGATTTGGTACTCTCGATGATCTACCTTTGAGTGGTTAAACTGATTTATGAAGGAACATGCTCTGATACCAATTGTTGGATTACTGAGAGGGAGGCTGAATCATTAATACCGTAATTATAATCCTTTTTCTCCAAATAATCCAAGTGTTATATAAATGTAGAATTATTATCCAATAATGAGCAATGAGAAATGAAAAATCACACACATACATAGTACACTAGTGTTTTACGTGGAAACCCAAATTGGGAGAAAACCACAGAATGATTTATATTATATGTCTTGAAGAATTACATTCATTGGAAGAACCAACTTCCTTTGTTTTCCAGCTGCAATTGGAAGGAGGCTCCAACCCCCTAGTTTCTCAGGCTACAACCTGAGGGAATATCCAACTCCTTGATTCTCTAGCTACAACTAGAAGGAGGCTACAACCCCCTATGCTCTCTCGCTACAACCGGAAGGTGGCTACAACCACTTGTCCTTGCCTCGTCCAACCACCCTGAAGTATAAGTAGAATGATGGAATGACTATCACACTATCACTCTGAGATATAAATCTATAAACATGTACCAATAAACCTAAACCATTCATCAACCTGTACCTCAACCTGTAATCAACCTGTACCATAAACAAGTGCATCAACCATGCACCAACCTGTACTAAAAAATATGTAATCAACATGTACCATAAACAAGTGCAACTAACCATGTACCAAGTATGTACCAATCATGTGTCAATTAATCATCAACTATGACTCATCAATATGTACCAAATTCATCAACTATACACCTCATGCATGTGCCAACTCATCAACTACTTATCTCAACCATGTACCCAACTTGTACATAAACCAAAAGCCCTCATCAATTTCATCATCCAAATATTATTTGTAACTCTGTAATAGACCTGGTGTATATGATCACATACCTACAAACCTTCCTTAACTTTAACAACAAGAGACTAGCATTTTCATCAAACGTTTCTTTAGTCTCACGAGACTAGTTCTGGATTAGTGAACAACCCTAACTTTAAATAATCATAACTTTGTACCTGTAATGAATAAATATCTAAAAATGATATACAATGTTACTAAGTGTGTTTTATGAAATTCCTCCAGGTGGCATTACTTGGAACCTCTCATAAAAGGCTTTATAGCAAAAATGGCACACCTTGTTGAATTATGGCTTATTCTAGAGAGTGACCTTGTAGAGAATGCCTCACATGGAATATTTGTTGAATTAATATGAAACTATTACAAAACATACTACATATGGTACTCTAACCAACACATTTGGTCTTACTAAATTTGGATCTGTTATGAATAATTTATGACATTTTTACCCGAAACACCTGTTTTTGACTAGTTTTTGGACTAGCCACAAACCCTAATTTCCACAGAGTGTAACTCCAAAAATACATCGACACACAATATGAATCTTTTACCATATATAATTGGATACGTTTCATCACTGGAATATCAATTTCAAGGTCTGAATCATTCTAGAAAAAAAATTATTGCGAAAATGGTGAGATGGCCTAAAAACACATACCTTAGAAAGCATCATCAAACGAATTTATCATTCCTTGAATTCCGGCCTTCTTTTCTTCACTTTCCTCAGAAATTCAGCTTATATATCCTTTGGTTACATTAGACACCTAGAGGTATTCAATATTGTCAAGTGTGTCTAAAATGAGAGAGCCTTACCTCTTATTTATACTCTCCAAGTAGCTTCCTTAAAAACATGTTCTAGGTCACTTTGCCCACTTTCCTTATTTTAGGCTTAACCCACTTCTAATTTCTCCATTAAATTTATTATTTAAATAATTTATTTTTTATTGACTTTGAATTATATTACACTCATCACTTCACTTTATTATTTACCTTCTAAAATCTCTTAAACCACTTTGACTACTTCAACCTTTTGGGGCTTGTAGATGACATATGAGGGTCCTCCAACTTCGTAAGGACATAACTCTCAAACCATGAGGAGTTATGTGACATTCCACATACCAAAAAAAATGGAATGAAATTTAATATACATATAGAATAGTATTACCTGAAAATATATCAAAACTCATACCGTTATCCATCAAACAAACTTGGGTCCATTACCCAAACCTGGGTTCTCCAACTTCTCATGGCCATAACTCTCTAACCGTGAGGAGTTATGTGACATTCCACATACCGCCGGAAATGGAATTACAAGAACTATTAATATAGTATAGTTTCACTGAAAAATTCATTGGAATTCATCTCATTATTCCATAATTAAGCATGGGTTCTCTTACTCCGCAAAGCGTCTCCCTGTGAGCGATTTCACCATAAGGGGACCACTTTGGAGTTCATCCATATTTACTTCTTATCAACCATGACAAGACAATAATGAGTCATATTTACATCAAACAATCTTGGGTCCATTACCCAAACCTTTGTTCTACGAGGATTTCTTCAAGGGTTGACATCAATGACAACTAACCTTAATCAACACATAGCATCAACTCATATATAACATTCTTTCACATCATTAAGCACAAAGATACAACATTATATGCATTCTTTATAAATAACACCAACAAAACTAAGAAAATAATCACAAAAACAACATCACACAAATCATATAAAGACACAGGATATATGTGGTTCACCCTAGTGTGGGGCTACATCCACCAACTCTTCATCTTCTTTATTAGTCTTTGATCTGCTTACATTCATCTACTCCTATGCACAAAGCCATGGAGATAAACTTCACACTGGATAGGTGATGTACACACAACACACTAGATCCACCTTCCCAAAAATAAAGTCAATACACAATACCAAATCCTTAATAGCACAAAGACTTACATGATCTATCTGCACGAAGCACTTACAACTTCTTGAATTGAGCCAATATTAACCTACTATGCACATAGCCACTAGTAGCTATAAACTAAGATAATTCTTGTACTTTTTACATCTCTTAGATACCTATTTATACATTTACATAAGGGCCTAAACATGGGTAAACCCATGGGCCGACATCCCATACCTGTTACATAAACCCTAATAACCCTTTGCTTGGTCAACAAGTCGGTAAAATAAGTGAGATCCTGCGATCTCAGCTCCGTCTGGGCACTCCATCTTTGACTAGCATGTCGAAGTCCCAAAAGTGGTCAAACACGACTGATGTTTCCTCAAAAATTGGTCAAGGGCCAACAGGCGGGGTGGAAAGTTGAAATTAGGAATTGTATAACTCTTTATCAGACTCAAATGCAGATTGGAAATCTTTATGCTTGTTGTTGTATTCATGAGAATGAATTATTTGTTTGAAGGAGGATAGTAGAAAGCACCTTTATGGTTCATTTATTTCCCTTAGTTCCCTTTCTTCATTTATTTCCTCTATTTCCCTTTGTTCATTTCATCCAAATTCTTCTTGTCTGTGAGCTTCTTCTAGTGACCTTTGCATCATCTATTCTATTTCCCCATGCACATGAGCTTCTTCTAAATAAATTTGTGTGGCAAGTTGTGATTCTTTATGGGCTTGGCCTTCCTCCAATGACCGTTGTGTCACATGTTGTACCTCCTCATGGATCAGGGCCTCTTTGACATACCTTTATGTCACATTTTGCAGCTTTTCTTTTTCTCTTTAATTTTCAATGGGAACTTTGCACATCATGCAAAAGCTACTTCTACTGGACACCATCAAACTTAGGAGGGAATTTTTCTAACCTTCTTATCTTCTGCTATGGTCTTTGACCTGAGCTTTTTCCATTATCAAAGTCCATACCCATATTTTCTCCACCTCAATTTATCACCTACACATCAACTTCCTCATCATTCTTTTGGTTCTTGCGCAGCTCTACGATCACCATGTTGCATTGTTCCTTATTCTCTTTTCACTTCTTCAATAAGACAAGATAGTACTCTATGACATTCTTGGGACTATAACAATACCCACATAGAGTGTCTATTTTGGTACAAAATCTAGACACATGGCCTATCTCACCAGAGATAAAACAAGTGGGGGACTTCCTACACCTCCTTTGGATCCTCTTCCTCAGCCTCATCCATATCCACCCCTGGGACCTCCTTGATATCCACATCTATCTGCACCTCCAGGATCACCACCCTACTTTTATTATTGCACTTGTTATACATCATTGGTGTGGTCTAGCATAACATTAGGATGGAAAGATTTATCATATTGTGCTTTGATGCATTTATTATTGGGTTCATTGGACAATGTGACATCATGACATTGTTCATCAAGATGATCCAAGTACAATAGACTCTCTTCCTTGGAGAAGGTGTTGGAAAAAAGTTCTACAACAAGATTCAATGACAAAATTTTAGATTCAATTGAAATGATTTCCTCTAGACCATAAACAATTTGGAATGGTATAAACTAGGTGCTAGTTTTGGCTGAGGTATTGTAATCCCATAATGCTAAAAATAGCATGAGATACTAGTTAGTATTGTGTTTTCCCAACATCATATGGATCATGGTATTCAGGACATGATTGATGGCTTCTACTTGGCCATTGGATATAGTATAGTAAGGTGTCGAGTTCTCATGGGGAAAACCCAAATTGGAAGCTAATTCAATCATCTTGTTGAAAAAATGGGACCCATGGTCCATCACTATAGTATTAGGAACACGGAACCTAGCGATAATGTTATTGAATATGAAAATAGTAGTGTTGGTGCCATTGTTGAAAAAGGTAGGCAAGGCCTCGAACCAGTTGGTGAATTAGTCAACATCCACAATGATGTAGCCATGACCATTAGTCGAGGTATGCTTACATTTCATAAAAGCAATTCCCCATTTGGAAAAGGGACGAACAATCACCTTAGGATGAAGTGGAGCAAGATGAGAATGCTTCTTACAGGTGAATATTTGACAAGAATGACACTTTTGGACTACATTCATACAATCTTTGAAGAATCTGGGACAAATATATCTACCACACAATATCTTCTAGGAAATGGTCAACCTAGAGAGATGACTACCACATGATCCATAATAACATTCATTCAAAATTCTTTCATCTTTCCCATGGATAAGGAAATGACATAGAATAAAATTGACCCCTCTATGATAAAGGGTATCATCAACAATGATATCATGTCTATATTGATTCCTTATGTGTTGGAATTCATCACAATAAATTTGAGGAAGGAAACGTTGGGTCTGGAGGTAGACTAAGAAATCTCAATACGATGTATCAGACGATTCAATGCGGGATAAAAACTCATCAGGAAATGATTCATAAATATAGGTTCAACATTGACTTGGGGAAGCTCAGACATCAACTCTTTGAATGCCAAGGATTTCTTAGACTTGGAATAAACAAAATATAGGTCAAACTCTTGGAGGAAAGAAATCCACTTGGACTACTTTCCCCCAATGATATGATAGTTGAGGATGTGATACATTGGGCTAGCATTGGAAATAATGGTCATATTTTGCATAAGGATATAACTTTGTAAACATTGGAAAACATGTATAGTTTCCAAACCCAACTTATCAACATGAGTGTATTGAAGTTGAGGACCAAAAAGTCCCTTGCTAAGATAGTTAATGATATGTTCTTTTAGCACATCATATTCTTGGATGAGCACCATTCCTATGGTGGATTCAAATTCTACGGGATAGAGAAAGAAGTCCCAACAATATTCAAGAGGGCTCAATAAGGGAGTTGACATGAAGGCCTTCTCCAAGAAAGTGACCATTGATCTTGGTCATCCCACACACAAGGTACACCTTTTTAAAAATGAATAAAACCTTTCATGATATTGGCATAGTTGAAAATGACTATACGTAAGAATATTTCCTTCCCTTGCAAACCTTGGAGTTGGCTAATGGTACAAGGATGATGAAAAATAAAAATGGGTTCAACCTTCAAGGGATCAACCATAATCGTGTACTTGGATACAATGAAACCTAGAAATCACCCAGATACCACAAAAAATATGCATTTATGTGAATTCAAATGAATATTATTGCAAGATATCAGATATATAAAATATGCATAACAGAAACAAAATGCTAGAAATGACAGAATAACAGTAAAATATCCAGCATAATCTTCACAATACATAGAAATGATATACGAAATAGCAACATAAATAGCACTTTGAATCAGATAGCAATGTTCACAGGCCTCTTCGAGGGGGCAACCTCCAA
>ML777229.1:747013-767415 GCA_009831015.1 Picea engelmannii | reverse complement strand
TCTCTTGTCCGCATACCCGGCCATCCTGAACGTCCAATCAAGTCTTTGTTCGAAATCACTGAAGCCTTCAGTCCGATCATCAAGATTATCAAGTCCATAACCGACGAGCCGTCGAAGACCTCTGGGTAGTGCAGTTGTACACTTATATTACACTCCTACCCAAGTTTAGAAGATTTTGAAGTTGTTTCTCGATCTCTGAAGTACAGCCATCAGGCCGAATCAGCTTCTGGGAGATGGATACTTTATATGTATATCTTTCTGATTTCGAGATGTATCTTCGCTATGTATTATACGTGGCTACTCTTTATAGTTATTTGACATGGATCTACAGTGTATTTGATTGGTAGCCATGGTTCTATTTTATTCCAAGCATGGGTATGCCCGCCTCGGTGAGACATTTGATATTTTTTGCAGACGGTACCTCCTGATTTCTGATTCCTAGGCTCACTCATTCAGCATATCAATACAGATTGGTAAATAATTGGTAATGTATTTCGACCATCAGATTCTCTTCTGACCTCACACATTAGGGGGCATCTGTTATAACCCTAAATTTCACCATCCATTCTTACCTGGCATCAGGCCAACTCATACCCATTCCTTGCCAAAGCCATGCTGAACAGTCTCTTAAAAATCCTCTTAAATCAAGTGGCACGTGCCCTAACCCTCTACTGCACGCGTTGGAACACTGGCAGGCCTACTACTACATGCGTTGGAACGCTGGCTGGCCTACTACAACCCGCGCTTACCTAACAAAGCACAAAAATAGGAATGTTGCCGACGGGACAAAAAGCTATGGGTTAGTTAACTGGAACTCCCAGCCATGCATGGCCGAGAGTTCGTCAAAAACCCTAGCTCCTTCTAGCCTATAAAAGAAGGGGTAGGGGTACTATTTGGAGGAGGAAAATCATAGCAAAGAAACTCTGCCCAGTTTCCGAATCCATTTGTCCCAACCCTTTAGCCTTTCCTCAAGCTTAAGGAGAATTCAAGAAAAGCAGTTGGAGGACAAAGAAGAGGAGGAGCCTAGGATCAGGATCAAGGAATGGTGGCTTATCTCTATCATTATTGTAAGTTGATTCATCTTGAGATTAATAAAAGAATACCTTTCCCATCCCAATGCATGAGTTTTATATGTTTTATTCGATTTATGCTTAATCTCTAACCCCCTAGTAGAAAAATAGCATGCATACGTAGTGTTTTGTCTTGATTGCAGGATTGTCTTTTGAAGGAGCAACAGAAGCAAGCATATAAAAGTGCAACGAAGGATCTACACCAAACATCAGTAAAAAGGTTAGTAGGTTCTTTCCATGTTTGCATGTGAAAAAGGGTTTTAGGTTTGGGGTGGTAGATTAAAAGGGATTTCTTAAGGGTCATGATCTCCATGCAAGTTTAAGCCCTAGCTTGTTAGTCCGTAGGGTATTATTTCCCAACAACACTTGTAATTCAATATACCATTTGGAGGAAATTTCAGGCATGGATCTCTAGAAAATATGCAACCTTACACTATCATCCATTTGTCGGAATATACTCTAATATTGAGAGCGGGGGGTGAATCAGTATGGGACAATTTTTACCACTTTTTCTATTTACCACTTTAATTAGTCATAATATGATCAAATGAAAAAAATAAATACAATAGCATAGTGCACATATATTAATGTGGAAACCCAAAATGGTAAAAAACACAACACTTTATTTAAGAAAATCTTATAGGCACCAACCTACTATTTCAATGCTTGCAGAAACCCACTTACAAGAGACACCTATCTCCTTGAATCATCTTATCCTTATGTATTATTCCTTCCATGTTATCACCTTGAGAACCTTAGATGTCACCCCTTCCTCATGTAACCCTCGTGCACTTATTCCCCTTCCTAAGAACCTTTAAGCTATTTACATTTTTCACATCACACATCCATCACACATCTTCTTACCTTTGAATCTGATTTGAGAATTGTAATTTATAGGCTTCTCCCTCTCATATATTTTTCCACATACCTAAATTATATCCACGTAGTTGACTCCAGATCTCCTTTTTTCATATGTTGTACATGATCATTTCATTGGTCCTCAATGCTCAAACACCGTACGATATGGGTCTCCATTGTATTTCTACCGTTGATTTGCAATCGTTTTCATCACGACCATCGGGGTACCAATACTCCCAACCCCAGTTTGATGCTCAATAATCATTATATTAAACCAAGATTAAATATGGACCATTTATTTATTCAACAAGTACCAAAATACTCAACATGACTCCAACACTTTACAACTATCAGATCTAGTTCTTGGCTCAATATCAACCATTGATCTTTGGATATTAGGACCATTGGGCCCATCAGACCACTAAATTTAACCTCAACACATAGTAGTCGTCTGCTTATATATTCATTTGATTACATCATCTTATCTCCCTGATATTGGACTCATTGGGGTACCAAAACATTCAAACATGACCTCATCGCTCAACATTTGCTTGATCTCTTATCAACAACTATCATTGAATCTCAAAGTCCTCTTCATAGGATATTTTCTATCAACTCCATTCTGACCATAGCCTCTCCAATGACATGTACTTTGACAGATCCAACGTTCCTCATATTATAAAATCAGTGGATTCGATCACCTCGATCCTTCAATATGAACGATAGTTATCTCCCATCTCGCTATCTGCTCATGAGAAAGTCAGGTGGGACCCATGATAATCTATGACTGAGATTGGATCTCGCCTAATCATCAATCTATGGTCTAAATGTCTCCTTGAATCTCCTTCATCATAGTACATCCATTGTAGGTAACATAATCCACTTTGACTAGATCCTCTCGGATGAACAATGGAGATCATCTCGCTACCCATATAAACAAATCAAATTTGATATGAAGTCATAATGATATCCACATCCATCTAGGACCTAGTTTCATTTCACACAATCAAAATATGACATGCGTCATCCTTTGGGATACTCTAGTTGTGACGCTAGTATTATAGCAGATGATGTGGCATTAACGTAACTTTGATGTCATCACTTCCTCCAACCCTTCTCCATATACCCTACTGACTTGGAACTTGAAACATGGAATTATCCTTGTTTCTTTTGTTTATCTGACATTATAGGTGACGTGGATCAACTAAGTTGTCTCACTATCATTCTTGGAGTCCCTTGTTGTTAGATTACATCCATAGTCCACTCTGATAAACGTTTCTCCAATGAACAACGAATATCTACTAGCCAGGACAAATCAATGGTTATCATTGGCTCTCATAGTTTTTCCCATAGGAGTCTCATTGCATCCTTGCTCTCCAATTGATGGTCTATATTATCTCCCGTTACATCTTCGATAGATAAATGGCAGTTGTGATTTCGGGGTTACCTCCCAGAATCTCAGTACAACTTCACAATAAATTGTTTTGATAACCTTTACATCTGATAGATGGGTCAGATTCGTTTACTATGTCAAATCAATGGATACGATTAACTCCTTCGACATTTACAAATGGATTCAAACTCTGATTCTTAAATTATATAGATTTGTTTTTCCCTGTGCATGATCTCCTTTTGAGTCAATCTCATCCAAATTCCAATATTCATTTCTTCCAATTCTATGTGTCCCGAAATCCTTGCAGAAATTCAATAGTGCATAATCATCGCTTGGGGACATTCTTCCTCTATATAGTTGGTATGATTCTCTCTGTTCATAATAGTCTATATGCCTCCTCTATTTTTTTGGTTCTATCCTTGGACTTGTCATCATAGTCTACCTTTGACATCAATGAAATTACCATTTTCAAAAAACTACCCCTTTGGCATTGATGGAAACACAATCTGAGACAAAACCCTTTTAATCTATGTAACCATAGATCTCATTGTTTTGTTCTCATCTCAAGTTAACTTCTTCCTAAAAGTATTCCTTTTCTACAAATCACCCACTTTCTATCTACTCTCCATCTTTTAAATCAATGGAAAAGGGATATTATCTCCCTTTCTTTATATTTTGAAATATCGTTTTCTATCACCATTAATATTTTTTGTTTCTCCCCCTGAGTTGATGTTCATCCTATAGCTCTTTAGTAGTTGGAGGGAATAGTGAGCACCCCCAATTTCTATCTAATATAATCAAATAATTCTATGGGAATAGGTTTTGTAAATATCTTAGCAATTTGTTCTTTTATGTCAATATACTCCAATTTGACATTTTGTTGTGTGACTTGCTCTTTCAAAAAGTGATACTTGATTGGAATATGTTTTTTTTTTTAATGCATAAAACGATTCTTAGATATGTTTACAACATTGGCATTATCATATAGAATTGATATGGGATGATCATATTCCACTTGAATGTCTTTCAATGTTTGTTTCATCCATAGGATCTATCCACAACATGTTTCTACTGCAATGTATTATGCTTCTGCTATGGATAGACAAATTGATGATTGTTTCTTGTTCAACCATGACACCAAGCTATTTCCCAGAAATAGTTCTCCACCACAAGTGATTTTTCTGTCATCCACACTACCTTCCCAATATGCATTTGTGTAATCTATCATAATGAATATTTTACTTGTGGGATACCACAAACAAAAGTCAAATGTTCCTTTCAAATATTTGAATATTCTTTTGACTGCATGTACATGTGTTTCCTTAGGTTCATCTTGAAACATACCAACTAACCCTATTGTCTGAATTATATTTCTCCTTGATTATGTAACATAAAGTATGATACCCATCATTGATCTATACAAGGTTTGATCAGTTTCCTTGGATTCACATTCCTTTCTTTGCTTACAACCAATGACCATGGGTGTGTTGACAGGTTTACAATCTTCCATTTCAAAGTTCTTTTGCATTCATTTGATGTATTTATTCTGATAAATGAATATGTCATTCCTCATTTGAGTAATCTACAATCCCCAAAAGAATGATAATTCTCCAAGCATGGACATCTACAATTCCTTTTGAATTTCTTTTGCAAACGTTTGGCTCATTTCATCAATATTACTTTCAAAAATAATATCATCCACCTAAACTATAATTATCAACATTTCAGCATTATCTATTTTGATGTAAATATTTCTATTTGGTGTACCTCTTTTGAAGCCTTATTGTTGCAAGTACTTGTCAAGTATTAAATACCATGCTCTAGGGGCTTGCTTTAACCCATAAAGCGTTTTCTTCAGTCTAAAAACATATTCTTTGTCTTATTACAATAAGAATCCTCGAGGTTGGGTTGTAAATGTGTTGACTTGAACATAATAGATCTATATAAACAATGATACACGCATTTGCATAGAAAAGTGGAAAAAGAAGAAGAAGGAGAGAAAGAATCGAAAGAATTCTCATTAATTGTTATGAATAAATGAATAATTTACACATGATATACTCTGTATAACTCAATGGGTTCGAATTGAGGTGAACCAAGTTACCATAGTGGTGGTATAAAGTGATCTGGACACACACTAGTAGTTACGGGAGTGAACTGCCACCTATTCTAGTCTCTTAGGCAATTACGGGAGTGAACTGCCACGTAGTTGAGTTAACTAGTCAACTAGTCTTCAGTTAACTGACTAAACAAAGAGTAGTGAGGAGTTAACTTAGGAAATCAAGGCTAATGCACCACTCTGGTGATGATACCAAGGCAAGGTCTAATTAGCATGGTGATGATCCCAATGTTGCATGGTGATGATCCCATTGCAACATCTAAACTCAACTCAACTAGTCAAACTAAAGTGTCAACTGAAAGAGAATATTCTCCAGGTGGAATATTCTCTCCTAAAATATAGGAGACTGGATAATGACTAATTATGACTAATAAACAAATAAACCTTAGGAAAAGTAAATCCTAGGTGTGTGTGAAGTAACTCCAACATGGTCTATGTACACTTCTTCTAAATCTCCTTTCAAGAATGTTGACTTGACATCCATTTGATACACTTTAAAATTCTTCAAGTTTGCAAAGGAAACCAATATTCTAATGGATTATAGCCTTTCAACATGTGCAAATGTTTCTTCAAAGCCAATACCTTGTACTTTATTATACCCTTTATAGACTAGTATTGCTTTATTTCTTACTACTTTTCCGTCTTCATTTAACTTATTCTTGAACATCCACTTTGTACCAATAACAATTTTATCTTTGTGTCTTGGCACAAGTTCCCATGTCTCATTTTTCTCAATCTAATTTAACTCTTCTTCCATAGCCTTCACCCAATGTGGATCATTATGGGGTTCTACAAAACATTTAGGTTCTAATTTGGATAGTAAATAGAGATGCATTTGCTCCAAACCATTTTCCAGTTTTCTCTTAGTTTGAATCTTAACATTTTTATCACTGAGAATTACATTTTCTGGATGATTTTTCTATACATATCTAGATGGTGTTTGTGTATTTTGGCATTTTGTTTCTACTTCTTATTCTTCTACATTTTTTGGTTCTTCTTCTTTTCCATATGCTTCTTCTTCTTCTTTGTTGTGATCCATTTCTTATTCGTCTAGTTTATTCTTGCGTGGTAGTTCTTCATCTATTACTACATTATCACTTTGAAAAACAAATTGTAGTGTTTTGTTGCAACATTTCTAGGCATTGCTTCTTGATGAATATCCAAGAAAAAATCCTTCATCTACTCTTGATTCAAACTTTACTATATCCTCATCAATGCATTTGATGTAATACTTGCATCCAAATATTCTAAAGTGTTTCACAGATGTTGGTCGAACTTTCTATAATTCATAGGGGGTATTGTCACAATTGACTTTGATCTACCCTCTATTTATAATGTAGAAAACAATGTATACTTTTTCTCTCCAAAATCTATCTGAAATATTTGCTTCACTTAACATTGTCCTGGCGATTTCTTGTACATGTCTATTTTTCCTCTCAACTACTCCATTTTGTTGAGGGTTTCTAGCAGTTGAATATTATCTTTTTATTCTATCGTTTTCACAGAATTCTTCAAATTCATTGTATGTGAATTCACCTCCTTTATCTAATCTTAAGAATCTGATTTTCGGATCAGTCCTATTTTCAACTAAAGCTTTAAATGCTTTGAATTTTTCAAATGCATCATATTTATTTTTGAGAAAGGAAACTCAATTCATCCTTGTATAATCATCAATGAGCAACATAAAATAGCTCTCTCCTTGTAGGATTTTTGTTCTTCTTGGTCCACAGTGATATGTATGTAGAATTTCCAATGGTTTGGATGTTTCATATTCCCTTGTCTTAAAGTTCACCCTTGATTGTTTTCCATGCTGACATTGTTTGCAAATAGTACTTGTGGGTTTTGTGATATTTGGCATATCTCATATTGCTTGTATGGTATTGATTTTTACCAAGTTCTCAAAGTTTAGATGACCCATTCTTTTATGCCACAACCAATTTTCATCTATCTACGCCATGGACAATTTTTGTCCATTAATTTCATCTAGAATGTATACATTGTTTGGTGTCCCAATTCCTTTTGCAACCAACTTTCCTGAATTTGGTTTTCTGATCTCACATTCTTGAGAGTCAAAGGTAATAGTAGGTACTTGGTCACACATCTCTATTAAACTAAGAATATTATGTTTCATGTTTTCAACACATGGAACGTTTTCAACTTTAGCTCTTCGATTGTCAAGACAAAGAGTTCCTTTTCGAATTATTTTTGATCCACCATTGATTCCAAAGGTAAAAATGTCCTCATTTTTCTTCATGGTGATAAACTTTGTTCTATATCGTGTCATGTGACTATAGCACCCATTGTCAGCAACCCACTTATATTTACTCTTTGGTGAATGAAGTTCTTATTGCACGAACATGGATTTATCTTTTATTTGTTCCTGATTTCTTTTCATGATTGTTGGGCCTTCCTTTCCCTTAATTTTCTTGAAATTACTTCTACAAAAAATTTCTATATTCCTAAAATTATTGTAGTTATAACATATGATGTTATAGTTCAACAAAGGGTTTAAATAATTATAATTTCTTATTGACTATCCATGGGTGTCTTTGTTGTTGTTCCTCATAGGGTTTATTCTTTCATTTATTCTACAATCTATTTCTTTATGACCAAATCCATTACATGAATGACAATAGACAAAGAAAGAGTTTTGGTACCTTGTTGTGTGATTCCATCTTGATGGGATAGTATTCCATAGTATATCCTTGTGAGGGGAAATTTTCTTCTGCGGAACATCTATATCCTCCTTCCTTTTGTCTTCAACTTCGTTAAATCTTCTTAGTGTATTAACATACTTCTTGGTTCTTTCTTCATTTGATTTTTTTGAAGAGGTTGAGGCTTCTTCATTGGAAGTTTCCTTTCCTTTATTGTAGCCAAGAATAGTTTTTCAAGTGGTGATCCTTGATGATTTAGTATTTCATTAAAGTTTGTGGAGATCTTATCATTCTTTATGTTGGTAGGTTATCTTTCCAACTCCCTTTTCAGGTAGACTATTTTAGATTCTAGGCTTCTACATGTATGTTCTTTTTCTTTTAGTTGGGATTTTAAAACTTCTTCAATTTTATTTCCCTCTTTTATTTGTACTTTTAGGGTAATTATTGACTTTTATATTTCTTCAACATCATACATCTTATCTTCTTATGAAACAAATATCAAAATACCATAAAAACCTCATAATAAGTAAAAATAGCATAAAAACCTCAGAATAAGTACTCAACGCCTTAAAAAATTAATAAATTAAGATAATAAGCCTATTTGAGGGGGAAACCTCCGTATACATCATATGAATTCAAAAATACAATATGATTCCAAATGAAAAGGTATCCTTGGTATATATAGGAGACTAGGAGGCACGATTACAACTAATGGACCCAAGACGACATGAATAAAATAACAATACTAATGTAATATGCCCCAGTTAAGGGGTAATGTACCGCTATTTAGGGATTAACATTCCCCTCCCATTCAGACAAGTGTTGTCTGTAATGCTTGTTTAATTATGGATGATTCTGTATAAAAGACTCATCTTCCCAAGTGGAATATTCAACATGCAGTTTTTTCCACTTAATGAGATACTCTGAAATGGATCTTTTCCTCAGTTGGCGAATTCTTGTGTCAGTGATAGCTTCAGGATCCAATATGATTTTTCCTTCCTCTTTAAGTTCTGGAAATATAGTTCGAACTGTGATCTTGTTATCTATAACCTTCTTTCAACATGAAACATGGAAAACTAGGTATGCTCGCGAAGATGCAAGAAGCTCCAATTTGTATGCCATAGTACTAATATTTTGCAATACCTTATAAAGGAAATAGTACTTTCGTGATAATTTATTATCCTTCTTATCTTAATTGAGGGACATATGTTTGTATGGTTGTAGTCTTAAATATAGACAATCCTTACCTCAACACATCTTTCACTATGATGTTGATTTGTTTGTTGTTTCATGTGATTCTGAGCCATGGCCAGGTTGTCCTTTAAGAGTTGGAGAACCTGTTGTTGATGCTCGATGTGATCTTCCACTGCTTGAACCTTATATTTTTATTTTAGAGAATAAGTGATGGACAATGAGTGATATCCATAGAGCACCATAAATGGTGTCATTTTTGTTGCAGTATGAAAGGAAGTGTTATACCACCATTCTTCCAAGGGTAAACACTTGAACCATTATGTTTGTTTATCAGAGACAAAGAAACAAAGGTAGTCTTCCAAACATTTTTTTACTATCTCAATTTGTCCATCATATTGAGGATGATAATATGAGCTATGAGCCAATTGAGTACCCATACAATAAAAAAATTATGTCCAAAAACATCCAGTGAATATGGGATATTTGTTGTAACATTCCTGACCATCCAAAGACCGAGTAATGCTACCATGCAGAATTTACATCTTATATAAAATATATGCATTTTAATGAACATAACACAGCTAACATAGAGTTATTTCTATCATACAAAATTAAATAGAATTAAGAGAAATTCATACAAGAAACAAAATACATGAAGAAATACAACATCACAACAACATGCATAAAATACATAATTAAACACATAATGATACTTATCTTTTATCTAGAGTAAATCCACCAATTGCATCCAGACCTTCCACGAACCTCCTAGCCTTAGACCGCACTGCTCATCATTCTTAGCATTATGTCACCCCTGAGTTGGGACTAAACTCCACTGGCAAGGTAATTCTAGGCTTGGCAAGGACAACAAGGAAGTTGCACAAAGCAACAGGAAGGATATTTTATCCCAGGAGCCTCTTACGCCCATAACACACAAACCCTCATTCTCCACACACCTTCTCCACCCTAGGAGGATTCACCTTCACTAATACAATTCCATCAGCCAATACATCTCCCTTACCTTGGGCTTCAACAACAGGCTGGACCAGAAGTATCAGAGTATTGTGGCTGCTACGGGACTCCCTTCCAGGAGAACTCACTTCCCAGAAAACTCTCTCACCTAGGAGAGCTGCTCACAGGTATGATAACCAGTATTTGACTCAACTACAGCTGCGTACAGTTGACAAAAAAAAAAATAGTAATAGCAACATCAACAAGGGAAAAATGGGTATGGACAGTCGAAAAAGAAATATCCTAACGCTAAGTCATAACACGACTTAGGCAACTACAATTGCATCAGTCTTGACAAAAAACAACACATGATGACTTTCCCATTTCTAGTTTCAGAGGTGTGAGAGGTATGTTGAGGTCAGACAATGCAGAGGCAAGAATGGTTCATGCATAGGATGGGAGAATGGAAGGATGACCAACCTTCCCGTGAGGTCTCTCTTCACTGTGTGTGGGTATGCAGGTGAAAACATAGAGGTAAGAACGTTCAGACAAAGTACCACCTGTGAAATCAGATGGAGGATGGTAGAAGAATGACTCGTGAACCCACCAACACATTTGATGCTTCAAATTTTAACTGCATGAGCCCAGGTAAAAACTTGTCTTCCTGGATTTGCATGCATTTCCTTTTGCACATGTCCCCTTTTCCAGGAACTTAGGATAACAAAAACATATCATGTTCACCTTAGTCTTCAGGAAATAATACTAAAATATTATTCCCCTAGGGGTAAGTCCCCTAGTTTGGCCCTTAGACCCAATACTTAGGCCCCTTTTCCTTACCCTACATAGTGGAGCTTAGTCCCCCATAACTCTTCTTCATGGTCGGCCTACATGCATCAATTTTTATATTTTATTAATAATGATCTCCATAATTACATATACAAAAGATCAGGCTCCTAGCCTTGGCATCTAGCTCACCAGCCTAGTAAACACATAAGTGTTTCATCTTATAACCACTTCTCTCACCAGCCTATAAGAAAAATTACAATTCAGAAGGGGCTTGGCCTTGGGGTATTACAATCTGTTCCCCTTATTTTTGCACTCTCCTTAGTGTAACTTATTTACAAAACAACAACACGATTTCCAAAATCTTAAAAAATATGTGAGTACTCTACCCACATAGCATCTTCATGCTCCCATGTTGCATCCTTAGGACCGTATCAGGTCCACTAGAATTTTACAAGTCCTATGGCTCGATTTCGGAGTTGCTTTTTTTTCCGGTCCAGTATATGCACTGGATGCACCTGCAAGACGCCTTCTTGTTCCACCTGAATCACATTTGAATCGATTACATGATTAGCATTACGTATATAGTTCTTAAGAAATGAAATATGAAACACATTATTTACAGTCATGGATGCATGTAATGCAAGCATATATGCAACTAGTCCAATCCTTTCTAGGATTTCAAATGGCCCACAAAATCTCTTTGCCAACTTGGAATAGTTTCCTAGCTTTAGGGAACTTCTGTTAGATTTTACTTTCATAAAAACATGATCACCCACTTTGAACTCCCTATGGATTATGTTCTTATTAGCATAACTCTTATGCCTTTCTTGGGCAGCTTTCAAATTCTGCCTAATCTTCACCATTTTTTCTTCCATTTCCTTGAGTAACTCTGGCCCAACCACTGCTCTATCTTTTGGATTATCCTAGCTTACTGGATTATTTCACTTTCTACTGTAAAGTGCTTCAAACGAGCTCATATTCATTGATTCTTGATACCCATTATTGTAGGTGAATTCTAAGAAGTGTAGGTAGTCTTCCCATTTAGACAGTTTGTCCATCACATACATCTTTAGCATGTATTCTATCACTTGGTTCACCCTCTCTGTTTTCCCATAAGATCCAGTATGATAAGAAATACTAAATTTCAGATCCATTTTGAATCCTTTGAACAATCCCTTCCATAACTTGGATGTAAATTTTGGGTCCCTGTCAGACACAATTGTCTTGGGAATTATGTACAATCGTGCTACTCCTTTCATAAAGATGTCGGCAACAACCATTGACTTCTGAGTAGTCTTTAATAGAATGAAATGGGTAGCTTTCGTAATCTTTTCCACTACCACCATGATTGAATCATGTTGTTTTCCTATTCTGGGCAATCCTATGATGAAATCCATTGTCACCACTTCCCACTTCCACTCAGGACTGGGTAAAGGTTGCAACAACCCTGCTGGGTGCCTATGCTCAACTTTGACCTTATGGAATTCCATACATTTGGTGATGCATTATGCAATATTATTCTTCATGCCTGGCCAAAAGTAATGGCTCTTGTCTGCTCCCATAGTGTTCTAATATCTAGGGTGTCCTCAATAATTCACTTTATGCATTTCATGAAAAATAATACTTTTCAAGTCTTGGACATTAGGTACATAAATTTTGTTCTTGTACAGAATTATTCCTTCTTTTTCCAACTTATAATTTTCCACTTCCTGTGGCATTTCACCTTGCTGTAGCTTTGCTACCAAATCCTTGTACAACAAATCTACATTTGCAACTTCCAAAATTCTTCCCTTTATATTAGTTTGGTACATTCTAATGGTTGTATCATGTAATTTGTGTACTCTCTTGCTGAGTGCATCAGCCACTTTATTCTCCTTCCCTTTGATATGCTTGATATCAAAATCGTACCCACAAAGAAAATCCAACCACCTACTATGTCTAGCTTTCAAGTTTGGTTGATCAAACAAATACTTCAGACTGTTATGGTCTACCCTTAGTTCAAACCTCCTCCCCATGAGGTAATGCCTCCATTTATTTAGAGCATGTACTATGGCTACCAACTCCAAGTCATGAGTTGCATAGTTCCTTTCATGCTCTTTTATCTTTCTGGATTCATAACAAATTATGAATCCGTTTTGGATGAGGACTTCTCCCAGCCCTTCTTTTCATGCATCAGTGCACACCACAAAATCTCCATTTGAGTCTGCAATATTCAAGATTGGAGCACTGGTTAATAGTTTCTTCAATTGTTGGAAGCTTCACTCACAATCTTCTATCCACTAAAACTTCTTCTCCTTCCTTTGCAAGGAAGTGATAGGGTGAGCTATCCTTGAGAACCCTGCGATAAACCTTCTGTAATAACTAGCTAGACACATAAAGGATCTGACTTATGTCACATTCCTTGGTGCTGACAATTCTTTGATGGCCTCAATATTCTCAGGATATACATCTATCCCATCCTTCGAAATAATATGCCCGAAGTAATGGATATGCTTTTGATAAAATGAACACTTTCTCAATTTGACATACAACTGGTTGCCTCTTAGCACTTGCAACACCATCCTAAGATGTTGTTCATGCTCTTCCTTTGACTTGGAATACACGAGAATGTCATCCAGGAAGACTATGACAAGCTTGTCTAGATAGTCCCTGAATACACCATTCATCAGGAACATAAAAGCAATGGGTGCATTCGACAACCCAAACGACACCACTGTGAACTTGTAATGACCATATCTTACTATAAAGGTGGTCTTTCTGATTTCTTCATCATTTATTCTTACCTGGTGATATCCTGACCTGAGATCTATCTTCGAAAATATATTCGTATCCTTCAACTGATCGAAGAGGTCATCAATCCTAGGAAGAGGATATTTGTTCTTTATAGTTACTTTGTTCAATTTTTTGAAATCGATACACAATCTCAATGTCCCATCCTTCTTCTTCATGAACAGGACCGGGGCACCCCAATCTGACACGCTTGGGCGTATATACCACTTCTTCAAAATCTTTTCAAGCTGCAATTGTAGCTCTTTCAACTTTGTTGTACTCATTATGTAAGGAGCTTTCGACACTGGAGTTGCTCTAGGTATCAAGTTTACAGAAAAGTCAATATCTCTCTTTGGGGATAATCTAGGTACCTCCTAAAATATATCTTCAAAATCCTTTAGTACCGCATGATCTCCAATATTTGAGACCTCATCCTTAGATGCTTCCTCCATATGGGCTGCAAATAATTGACAACCTTTCCTGTAGCACTTCTCCAGCTGTGTTGTTGAGATTTCTCTGATAACAACATCTCTGGGAATTCCTTGGACTGTTCTTCATTTCCCTTCCTTATCTAGGAAAGTTAATTCCTTGTTATGATAGTCCAATATGGCATGGTGCTAGTCCAACTAGTCCATCCCAATTCAATAGTCATAATAACGTAAAGGTAGAATGTTCAATTCAACCTTTGTTCTCGGTCCATTCATGTCCACTCAGTGACTTTTCTTTTGGTTCTTGTAGCCAACTGCACTAACCAATACTTTTCATGTTTGATTTTCGATAATTGCAAACCTTACACCATTCTAGGATCTATGTAACTATGGCTAGCCCTTGAATCAATTAAAATAGTAAAGGCATGGTTGTTGATCATACCTTCTACTTCAATCATGTGCAACTAATATTTTGCCTGCTTGTTGTCCAGGGCTGTGTAGATCCTTGGTACTCTAGTTCCCATGTCCTCCACTGTTTCTTCCTACTACACATTGTGGATAGCTCTCACTTTGTCATTTATGTGGGGGAAATCTCTGTACCTATGACATAGATGATTTTAGGGGCTAAATTTCCCAAATGGGATAATTTTCCATGGTTTTTCCCAAAACAATATTTGCCAATTTCCATTTTTTGTAAAAACGATTCGCCTGAATTCCATAAAATAAAATTATTTTACCTCAAAAATTGCCAAAAATTTATAGAAGCTATATAAAATCCTTGGAAATTTGAATATTTTTACAAAACTATCGCCAAACATTTTACATTTTGCATATTAAGGACTAGTAAGATTAGCCCATGTTGCTACATTTTAATATCAATTTCCATCCTTAAAATCATCCCTGACCTATGATTTCCTTTACAGCCCCAACATTCCATAGGTGGTTGTCTTGGCATTTGTCCACCCACTTCAACCTTCCCAGGCTCTCTAAAAGATGGTTGTCCTTGAGGATTGTTCCTGAAAAATGGTGGCTTGTTTCCCTTTTTCCAATGCTCCCTCTTAAAATTCTTATTGTCTTCCCAATATTTTTGGAAGGTAGGTATTTCTTTTTGTTTATCATATAAGCATTTTCCTCTCCTTATGGTTTCTTCCATAGTCTTTGGGTCATCATACTGGATCTTGCCACTGATGGAAGATGGAAGTACACTAAGATACCTTTGAATTTTGACAGTCTCATCCCTGATGAAGGGAACATACTTCATCAATTCCAAAAATCTTTGTTCGTATTCATCAATGGTCATGCTGCCCAACTTGAGTTCAAAGAAATCTTTCATCTTCCTATCATAGTATCTCTTCATTAATTACTTCTTTTCAAAATGTCTCTTGAACTCTCTTCAAGTAAAATTCTTCTCTTGGATATGTTGTACTTGCACCAGTTGCTCCCACCATATGGATGCCTTTCCTTTAAGTTGGTAAATGGGAATTATCCCCTCTGCATGAGAACAATAGTTCTGTAGTTGGAAATATTTCCTCATGCCCAGCAACCAAGTCTTGAAATCTTCATCTTTCTAGTGTTCCTTGTCAAAAGTAGAAGGTTTAATCTTCTTCATTTCACCCTTCAGTTCATCCACTCTAGATATCCTATGTTTTCTAGTAGGAGATGGGCTTGAACTAATGTGTGCCTTCTTATTGGAATGTTTCAAGGAATGATGATGATGCCTGCTAACGCTTCTTGATCTTCTTTTCCTCTCAGGATTCTTGTGATTCCCTATTTTTCTTGAGTCACTCTCCTTATCCAACTTCCTTTTGATTCTTTCCAGACTCTACATCAACTTTAAGTTTAATTTTCCTTGTTGATCTGTGGCTTTCATGATCTTTCTATTATCATCTCGGTGAGCCTGGGTGTATTTCTGCAATCGTTCAATGATTTTCATCATATGATCTTCCTTATCTATCTCTTCTCCATGTCCATTGTAGTTCGATCCTTCATCTCCCAAATGGACATCAATTCTTTTTTCTTCATCCTCGGAATTGGAAGCAGTCTATGCCTCTTCCATTTATATTACACTCAGTGGAAATTCTATTTGGTTTTGGCAATTGTTTCACTTCTGCATCATAATGTATAGACAACCGAAATTTGTCAGACCATTATTCCTTAAAAAATCCCAAAACATTCATAAAAAAAATTGATTCAAGAAAACATTCAGTTTTCATGAATTTTTTGAGCTCCGCTCGGCTCTGTAGTAAACTCATGCCTTCGCCCTTTTTTCTCAGTTCCCCAACCCATGCAATCATGGTTTGTGACCATGCACTAGATCTCAAGGTTGTCTAATCAGGACTTCATCTTTCAGAAAACTCCAACCATAACACATCAGTTACTTGAAGTTCTAAATTACTGAACTCATAAGGCAGGCGGATCAACCGTTCACCATACCTAACATCCGACGACAGACATACACAAGGGAATTTCTGTCATCAAAACCTTTGGGACTTCGGAGCTTCGGGAATTTGGAGTTTTGGGTTTCGAAGGTTTGGGACTTCGTTCTTGGAACCTCCCACTCTCAGTTCCCTCCCAACTCCTGACTTCTAAACTTCCAACCTTTCTAGCCTCTAGGCCCAGATCACAACTGTCACCAACCACAGTGGTGATAAGTGGTGTACTTAAGAAGGTCCATGTTACCCCAGGCAATGCCATCCAGGCCCACCGTATCTATTTTTTCCTTCGGGACCCACTAGCACATGGAACACATCCCATGTGTCCATGTCCATCCAAATGGCGCCAGCATGAACCACTACTTAGACTCTACAGGACTTCATAATTTAGGGATTCAGGAGTTTGTGCGTCATCACATCCCACTTCTCCCGATAGCCGAACTCCCAAAATTACAATCTTCTCTTCTACTCGATCCAATGGTCAAGCTATTTTTCCCATATCTACGATGTAGATCTTCTTGGGATTTCAGATTTTTGGGTTTTGGAGGTTTGTGCCTCAATGCACCCCACTTCTCACGATTGTCGAATTCCAAAAGAATTCCAGGATAACCTTCCTAAACCTTCTCCATATGTTATGGTCGTAAAGGACTCTCCTTCTTCCCTAACATATCCTATGGCTCTCAACACCCCAAGTGTTGAGCTCTCTCTCTCTCTCTCTCTCTCTCTCTGGTCAAACACCATGTCGATTGCGGTTTATTCTATGCTACTTCTCCTGAGATTCTTAACATGACCAAGTAACCCGTTGGCACTAAGAAATATTCTAAGGTTCAAAATTGGTTCCATCTGAGCACCATTTCAACTCGAAACCTTGGGTGAACCTGGAGTTGCATTTATTTCCTTTTGCATACATCCCCTTTTCCAGGAACTTAGGATAACAAAAACATATCATGTTCACCTTAGTCTTCAGGAAATAATACTAAAATATTATTCCTCTCGGGGTAATTCCCCTATTTTCCCCCCTAGACCCAATACTTATCCCCCTTTTCCTTACCCTAGCTAGTGAATCTTAGTCCCCCATAACTCTTCTTCGTGGTCGGTCTACATGTAGCAATGTTTATATTTTATTAATAATGATTTGCATAATTACATATACAAAAGATCAAGCTCCTGGCCTTGGCATCTGGCTCACCAGCCTAATAAACACATAAGTCTTTCAACTTATAACCACTTGGCTCACCAACTTATAAGAAAAATTACATTTTTGAAGGGGCTCAGCCTTGGGGTATTACATCTGTCACTTACAATAATCTTTGGTATTCCATGTACATTTTGAACTATCTCTATGAATGTGGTGGAAATTGTACTATATTTGAAAGGATGAGAGAGTGCAAAAAAGTGTGTGTACTTGGTCAGTATATCAACAATCATCGTGATGACACTCTTTCCTTCAAACTTTGGCAACCTTGTGATGCAATCCATGGAAACCTCCTCCCAGCGCTGACTTGTGATGGCCAATGGTTGTAAAAGACCTCGGGTATTGATTATTTCCACCTTATTTTGTTGGAAAACCATACATTCTACAACAAACCTTTGAGCATTAGTTTTAAGGCCATCCCAAAAAAATTCCTTCTTGACCCTATGATAGGTTTTTTTAAATCTTGAGTGCCCTCCTATTGGAGAGTTGTGCAATTCCAAGAGTACCTTTTGTTTGATTTGTGAGTTCTTACATAAATATAAGTGATATTTGTACCATAATGAATCATGTTTCTATGTAAATGTATCTGATGCACTCAAATCCTGTTGCAACCTTTGAATGAGGGTCCACACTTTTTCGTTATTCTCACATTCATACCTTGCTTATGTTATCTAATCAGGTTGAATAATTGAGATAGCACAGAGAAAGGCTTAAACATCCTAATCCTTTCTTGAGATTTCATTTTCCACAACATTTTTCTTCCCTTTTTTGTAGATGATATTGAAATCATAGACCAACATCTTGGTTACCCATTTTTGTTGTTCTTCTAAAGATAGTCTTTGTTCCAAGAAGTATTCAATATTGTCATGATATGTTTTGACCATGAAGTGCCTACCTATTAGGTAAGGGATCCATTTCTTTAATGCATGTAGTATTTCCACCATTTCCATATCATAAATGGGTTTGTGTAATTCCTTTCCCTTGAGTTATTGACTTTCAAAAGAAAGGGGCCTTCCTTCTTTCATTAGAAAGGAACCAATTCCATTTCCTTATGCATTGCATTCCAAAATAAAGGTTTTTGTGAAGCTCGGTGTGGTCAAGTCAGGAGCTTTGCACATCACCTCTTTAAGTTTTTCAAAAGATTGAGTTTCCTATGGAGTCCATGAAAATGAATCCTTCTTAGTTAATGTCATTAAAGGTGATGTTATTCTTCCATAGTTGTGAACAACCTTGGGGTAGTAACCTGTCAAACCCAAAAATCCTCTAAAATTATTCAATGTTTTGGGAATCGGCCAGTCCATCATGGCCTTAATCTTGTTAGGGTCTACCTTGAAACCTTCATTAGATACAATATGACCCAAATACTCTACCTCCTTCACCCAAAATAAACATTTTTATGGTTTGGCATATAGTTGTTGTTCCCTTAGTAGTTGTATCACCATGTCAACATGTCGAACATGATCCTCGCAAGACTTGCTATAGATTAGTATATCATCAAAAAATACTAACACAAATTTTTTAAGGAAGGGCTTGAAAATGGAATTCATCAACCCTTGGAATGTAGAAGGTGCATTTGTAAGACCAAATACATGACCAAAAAATCATAATGGCCTTCATGAGTTCGGAATGTTGTTTTTGAGATATATTCCTCCTTCATTCTAATATAATGATACCTTGAACAAATATCCAACTTTGTGAAGTATATTGCTCCATGTAGTTCATCTAGCAATTCATCAATGCTGTTAAGAACCAAATATCAATATAGCAAAGAAAAACCTCAGAAAAAATACTCAACGCCTTGAAAAAGAGATAATTTCATATAATAAGCCTCTTCGAGGGGGCAACCTCCTTTTATTAAATGTTCAAGTACAAGATGATTCAAAATGAAAATGTCTCCTTGGTATATATTGGAGACTAGGAGGTATAATTACAACTAATGTCCTAAAGCCAACATAAATAAAATAACATTACTAATATAATATGCCCCAATTAAGGGGTAATGAGACAATATTAGGGCTTAACATGCCCCTCCCCTTGAGACAAGTGTTGTCCGCAACGCTTGAGTAACTCTGGATGCTTCTATATAAAAGACTCATCTTCCCAAGTGGAATCTTCAGAAGGTAGTTACTTCCATTTAATGAGATACTCTAAAATGGATCTATTCCTCAGCTGGCGAATTCTTGTGTCAGCGATGGCTTCAGGTTCCACTATGATTTTTCCTTCCTCGGCAATTTCTGTCAATATAGTTTGAACTGGGATCTTGTCGCCTATAACCTTCTTTAAGCATGAAACATGGAAAACTAGGTGTACTCGTGAAGATGCAAGCAGCTCCAATTTGTATGCCATAGTACCAATATTTTGTAACACCTTACAAGTGCCATAGTACCTTGGTGATAATTTATTATCCTTATTGGCTTGCTTGAGGGACATCTGTTTGTATGGTTGTAGTCCTAAAAATACCCAATCCCCTACTTCAAAACTTCTTTCACTATGATGTTGATCTGCTTGTTGTTTCATGCGATTTTGTGCCATGGTCAGGTTGTCCTTTAAGAT
>ML777229.1:728271-744410 GCA_009831015.1 Picea engelmannii | reverse complement strand
ACCTTTTGCTTTTATTTCCTCCAATTGTTGAGGTGTCAACCTTGTAGGTTGAGGTGTTTTATAA
Organism: Picea engelmannii; assembly: GCA_009831015.1. Lineage (NCBI taxonomy): Eukaryota > Viridiplantae > Streptophyta > Pinopsida > Pinales > Pinaceae > Picea > Picea engelmannii. The sequence continues at coordinate 744,346 of ML777229.1, read as the reverse complement.
GAAGGAGCATTGTTCTCTCTATAGATGTTAGGATTGGTCCTTCTAGTAGCCATAGCCATATTTTTACTTTCAACATTTCATGCCACCTTAAATGCATTCTCCAATGATTTGGGTAACCAAAGGAAAACCTCATGTTGAATGTGATACTTTAAAGTTCCTATGAATACATCAATCAAGTGCTCATCTAGAATATCGGTTACCTTTATATTCGATCTTTGGAAGTTCTCAATGTGCTCGGTAACTGAACCCTTTTGCTTGAGATTTATCAATTGGCTAAACAAGGTATTGCTCCTTGTATCCTCATAGTGTGCTATCATTTCTTCCATGAAAATTGTCCAAGTAACGAGTGATTTGCGAGAACAAAGCCATCAATACCATACAAATTGATTAGGTTCTAAATATAAAGAAGCAATTCGTACCTTTTTTGTATGTGGCACATTATGGAGATCAAAGAATTGCTCCATTTGAACTATCCATGTGATTGGGTCCTTGCCATCAAACTTCCTCATATCAATGTTAGGAACATGGTTGGTATTCAAACCAAAGTTGGAGTTTCTCCATTCTTGATTCACCTTCCTTGTGTCCTCATCATGAATTTCATGGGATTCATTTTCACTTTTAGGTGTCTTCTCTGTTACGAAATTTTTCAATACTTCCATGATCTCCCCTTTTAAACCATCCATCTTACTATCCAACATAGCTTCCATTGAATCCATATTCTTTTGTAGTTCATTTATGTCCCTACGCATTTCTTCACCTTCATCAAGACTCCAAGTAGGATTTTCTGGAGGCTTATTTGGTGTATAAGTTCCCTTTTTTGGTGGCATGTTGGCCAAGTATCACTTTTGAACCTTGATTTTGAGGTGGTTCTGCTAGACAATGTTTCTTCTATTGTATCTCCCAAGTTTTGGACCTTCTGGGTATGAAACTTTCTTTTATGTAGTTCTCTGATATTTGTTCTCTACAATTCCACAGGTCTGATCAAAATTGGATGTTCCAAGTGAAATTTACAGTAACTTTCCCACAACTTGCCGATTTTTGGCCTTTCCAGGATATCTCACTTGTATAGTGTGCCCCGCACAAAAAAATTGATATAAAATTTTGAAACTTGCACCAAAAATACTACAGACTGTCCACGATCCAATGAAACCAGTCCCACTCAATTTGGGTACTCTAGGAAGAAGTTATGATTTATTTACCTGGAACACCTTCTTGAGACTAGTCAATAGGACTAGTCAGATACCCTATGTTACATAGGGTTTATCTACAAATCTAAGATGACCCAGAAGCTTAAATTTTTAACATAGATACCTTACTAATTTATGTAAATATCCTCTGGATTTTAGGGTCTGAAATGTTACATAAATTTTTTAATAGCGAAAATTCCACAATGACTCAGTTCAAGATGATTCCAGAACACTATCTTATACAGACTGTATCTCTGAAAGTATAAGGCCTTAGGAGTTGAATTTTTCACCCAACATACCTTGATTTGTATATTAAATATCCTCCAAGCCGTTCCTTCTAAAACATTGTAGAAAAAAAAGTTATAGTGAAAATTCCAAGGTGTCTTAGATGTAGCAGTGAAACCCTAAGACCTTCAGCTCTAATACCATATGTTAAGAACCAAATATCAATATAGCATAGAAAAACCTCAGAAAAAGTACTCAACACCTTGAAAAAAGGATAATTTCAAATAATAAGCCTCTTCGAGGGGGAAACCTCCCATTACCCCACTTAAATGTTCAAGTAAAAGATGATTCAAAACGAAAATGTCTCCTTGGTTTATATAGGAGACTAGGAGGTATAATTACAACTAATGGCCTAAAGCCGACATAAATAAAATAACATTACTAATATAATATGCCCCAATTAAGGAGTAATGAGCCAATATTAGGGCTTAACAAATGATGAGAAGGGGAAAATCATCTTCAATGGTTATCTTGTTGAGCTCTCTATAATCTAGACACATACTCCATGAGCCTTGTTTCTTGAGTACCATTACCACTAGTGCGAAGTAAGAACTTTGGCTAGGTCTAATCATTCCAACCTCTAACATTCCTTCAATCATGTGCTCAATTTCACTCTTCTAGGCATAAGGTATTTGTAAGGCCTGATGTTAGGAGGAACAATCCCAGGAATTAGGTGATTGGCATGATCATGGTCATGAGTGGATGCAAGACCTTTGGGAATATCTTCAAATACTCTAGAATGCTTATTAATTATCCCTTGGATATCTAGGGGAATAGATGTCTTAGATGTTTGAACATCTAGTGATCATAGTTGTACAATTACACCTTGATGTCCCTTTTTCAATTATTTTGTCATTCCATTAGAGCTTATCACCTTACTAGGTTTCCCTGTGATACCCACTAAGTCAATTTCCTTTCCTTCCAATGAAAATTTCATGAAAAGTTCTTGAAAATTAAAAGCCATTATTCCCAATGATTGTAACCATTGGACTCCTTGTACAAAATCAACACCACCCATGGGTATAGAAATAATTGGACTATTCATTACATATTCCCCCATATTAATATTGATATTATGGCATTTTCCTGAGAAATTGATAGTTCCTCCATTTGAAATCATTACTTGAAACTCTCGCGCTAGATATATAAAGCAATTGAGAGATTTAGATAATTTATAGTGAATGATATTATGAGTACTACCAGAACCAATTAGGACTATTACCTTTTTCTTTTTGATATATCCTTCGATATTGAGGGTTTGAGGAGTGCTAATTCTAGCCAATGCATTACATGATATGGTGGGATTCAACTCTTTAGAATAAATATATTCTACATTTTCATCTTGATATGGTTCTTGTTCTTGTTTTTTTTCTTCGTCCTCTTCACAATCTATGTAGAATAATTTCTTCTCACCACACTTATGTCCCTTAATGTACTTTCTATCACAATTAAATCATAAACCATTTTCTTTTCTTTTCTTCAATTGTTGAGGTGTCAACCTTTATAGGTTGAGGTGGTTTAGAATAAGGAACATTATTCTCTCGAAAAATGTTAGGAGTGGTCCTTCTAGTAGCCATAGCCATATTTTTACTTTCAACATTTCTCGCCACCCTGAATGCATTCTCCAATGGTTTTGGTTGGCAAAGGAGAACCTCATGTTCAATGTTATCCTTTAAATTTCCTATGAATACATCAATCAGGTGCTCATCTGGAATATATTTTATTTTCATATTCAATCTTTGGAAGTTCTCAATGTGCTCTGCAGCTGAACCCTTTTTCTTGAGATTTATCAATTGGATAAAGAAGGTATTGCTCCTTGTATCCTCATAGCATGCTATCATTTCTTCTGTGAAAATTGTTGAAGTGACAAGTGATTTGTGAGAACAAAGTGATCGATACCACACAAATTTATTGGGTTCTAGATATAAATATGCAATTTGTACCTTTTGTGTGTGTGGCACATAATGTAGATCAAATAACTACTCCATATGGAGTATCCATGTGATTAGATCCTTGCCATCAAAATTCCTTATATCTATCTTAGGAAAGTGGTTGGTCTTCAACCTAAAGTTGCAGTTTCTCCAGTCTTGATTCATCTTCCTCATGTCCTCATTATAAATTCCATGGGATACATTGTCACTTTCAGGTTCCCTCTCTATTATCAACTTTCTCAATCCTTCCATGATCTCCCCTTTTAAACCATCCATCTTAGTATCCATTATCACTTCCAGATTAGCTTCAATTGAATCCATCATCCCTTGTAGTCCATATTTTGTTACTACCTTTTTCTTAAAATCATTTATGTCACTACACATTTCTTCACCTTCATCAAGAGTCCAAGTAGGACTGTCTGAATGATTATTTGGTGTAGAAGTTCCCTTTTTTGCTTGTATGTTGGCCAAATATCACTGCAAGGTAGGAATTCCTAATTGTCTTAGGTAGAGGTCCTGCCAAACAAGGGAGTGTTACGTGTTATATCTCTCTAATATACGTGTGAGGTCCAACAATAGTACTCGACCCAATATCTTAGGGAACTAACTAAGTTAGATTGACCATACCCTTAGCCATATTATCTGACTACCCAGTTACTAGAGAGTAATCTCCCCGAGTGTTGTTCTTGGTGTACTATAGAATCAAGATATCCAAAAGGTTTACTCGATAAGTCTTAGGATTCTAGGGGGTCTCCCGATGTACAATAGGTACATGGGAGATCAAATCCTTAACAGTGTTGTCAAATTCTCTGATATACTCTAGGGACGTGGAAGAACCACATTGTCCCTGGGTTGTAGCGTTGACTAGTAACAACATATCATACGTTTAGAGATGCCAGAAAATGTTTGTACCTAAAAAAATTCCTAATTTTCTTGAAAATTTATGTGATACTCCTTTTATGCCACTTTATTATACTTTTTGAATCAACCCAATTGGATCTTCTAGTCAAAAGATATGAAAATTTCCTAAAAAAAGAGCACACCTTTTAAACCCTGAATTGGAGGTTGTTCTGCTAGCCTACCTTTATTCTATTATATCTTTACAATTTCATCCCTTATGGGTCTAAAATTTCATTATGTAGTTCTTTGATATTCTGTCTCTTGAATTCCATAGGTCTGATCAAAATTTTATGTTCCATTTGGAAGTTATGGTGACTTCCCCACACCTTCATGATTTTTATCCTTTCCAGGAGAGCGTACTTGTAAAGTGTGAAAAGCGCACAATACATGCTATATTATTATAAAACATGCAAAAAAAATACTATAGACTATGTACTCTTCAATGCTATTGGTCTCACTTAATTTGGATACTCACTGAAGAATATATAATTGTTTTACCTAGAACACCTTTCTCAGACTACTTAATAGGACTAGTTAGTTACCCTATCTTACATGGGTTGTATCTCCAAAATTTGGGATGAATCAGAAGATGAAATATTTAACAAAAATACCTTGATAATGTATTAGAATATACTCCTAGTTTCATGGTCGGAATCATCACATAAACCAAATTATAGTTAAAATGCTATGATGACTGAATTCGGGATGATTCTAGAACCCGATATTCCACGGGCTCTATCTACGAAAGTATAAATCCCCAGAAGCTAATATTTTAACCACAAGTACATTGATCCATATATTAAATATCTCCCAAGTATTTCATTTAGAAACATTCTAGAAAACAATTTAGAGTGAAAATTCTAAGGTGTCTCAGATGTTGTAGAGAAACCCCAAGACCTTGAGATATGAAACCAAATTTTAAGAAGCAAATATCAAAATAGCGTAAAAACATCAAAATAAGTACTCAACTCCTTGAAAAAGAAATAAATTCAGATAATGATCCTCTTCAATGGGGAAACCTCCTTATGCATCATATGAATTCATAAATACAAGATGATTAGAAATGAAAAGGTCTCCTTAGTATATATAGGAGAATAGGAGGTATAATTACAACTAATGGACCCAAGCCGACATAAATAAAATAAAAATACTAATATAATATTTCCCAATTAAGGGGTAATGTGCCGCTATTTAGGGCTTAACATATCTTTATATTTTTGTATCTATTTTCTATTCCTTTCTTCGAGTTTATCTATTTCTTCTAGGGCTCTAGAGAATTCTCCTTTAAGGTCTACTTCTGCCTCCTTGTGGGGATAGTCTTATTCTATTGATTTTGTGTATCAATATGTTTTTGTTTCTAAATCGATAAATAGAATTTCATTTGTTTCATTCTCACTATCATCTAAAGAACTGTTGTCTTTATTGGTATATAGATTTTTCTTTTTTCTGTAGAACTTTTTCTTCTTTTCAGTCTTCCCTTTGTTGTACTTATTGAAACTAGAATCTTCTTTCACATTGATATTTGCATTTTTTTCATAAGGAAAATTACAAGCAAAATGTCATATTTTTACACAATTAAAACACTTGAAGGGAATCTTACCTTTCTATCTTCTTTTGAGGTTCCTGACAAAGTTGGCTTCTTCCTCATCGAATTTGTTATCTCAACAATAACTTGTATTTCCTTATTTTGTTTTTACCTTATTTGATTCCTTGAAGGTTGTTTTCTTCCTTGAATCCCTTGTTGGATTATCCTATTCCATCCTCATTTCATATGCAATGAGGATTCCAAGAAACTCATTTGTTTTTAGCTTCTCTAGGTCCTTTATTTTTTCAATAGCAGATATCCTGGGGTTAAATATTGAGGGAAGTGACCTAAGCACTTTTTACACAATAATGGTTTCTTCAATATCTTCTCCTAATCCTTTGATCTATTAGACAACCTCATCCACATGAAGAAAATATGTTGAAATACTCTATTCTTCATTCATCTTTAGAAACTCAAATTGTCCTCTATGAATTCGTAACTTTGCTCTATTGACCTTTGCATCTCCTTCATAAATTTTTTGTAATTTTTCCCATATATATTTAGTTGAGGAACAATACATGACCTTTTGGTATACATTGATTTTTCCAGTACACAAAGAAGAACATTCTTGTCCCCGAAGTTATTGTTGTTGAGCCTCTTTTCATTTGTATCAACTGGTGGATTTTTTGGAGTTGTCTAACCATTTTCTACTACATTCCAAATGTCATACCCAAGTGAAATCAAATAGGTTTGTATTCTTATCTTCCAAAAAAAATAATTTGATCCATCAAGTATTGGGGATTTGTTTGTGAAAAAACCTCTTGTTCATCCATTGGAGCTGTGAGGATTCACCTTCGAGTGGTTAGACTATTCTTGAAGTAACCTCACTCTTACACCAATTGTTGGAATATACTCTAATATTCAGAGGGGGGGTGAATCAATATTGGACATTTTTTACCACTTTTTATCTATACCACTTTAATGAGTCATTATATGATCAAATGAAATAAATAAATAAAATATAATAATGCACATATATTAATGTGGAAACCCAAAATGCGAAAAACCACAAAAATTTCTTTAAAAAAATATTATAGGAACCAACCTACTATTTCAATGCTTGTAGGAAACCACCTGCAAGGGACACCTATCTCCTTGACTGAGCACCCACTCAATAATTATGTTTGCAAGACCAAATATGCAGGGGTTAGCAATCCCCTTGGATGAGAACCAACTCAACAGTAGTGTTTGTAGACACCAACCTTCATGGGACATTAAACCCCTCAAGTTGTTAGAAACACCAGATTATATCTTTTTTTCTTATTTTCTTATATCTCAAGAATTATTGAGCATACTCTTCTTATTTTGGTTTTGTAACCTCAAGATTCCTCACTCTAGAATTCTTTGCTTATTGCAAACCACAGAAACTCATCTCACTTGTCCTTGTGTCTTCTTCCTTCCGTGTTATCACCTTGAGAACCTTAGATCTTACCCCTTCCTCACATAACACTTGCACACTTGTTCCCCTTCCTAAGAACCTTCTAGATCTTCACATTCAACACATCACAAATACATCACACCTCTTATTAACTTTGAATATGATATAGGTATTGTAATTTATAGGCTTCTCCCTCTCATGGATTTTTCCACATACCCAAATTATATCCACATAGTTTTCTCCATATGTCTTTACTTCTTTGATTGTACACGATCAGTTCACTGGTCCTCAGTGCTCTACCATCATATGATCTAGGTCTCCATTGTATTTCCACCATTGATTTTCAATCGTGTTCAGTGGGACCAATGGGGTACCAAGACACCCAACCCCACTTTGATGTTTGACATTCGTTATATTAAACCAAGATTAAATATGGACCATTGAGTTATTCATCAAGTACCAAAACACTTGACATTACCCCAACACTTTAAAATTGTCAAATATAGTCCTTGGATCAATATCAACCATTGAGCTTCGATATTAGGACCATTCGGCCCATCAGACCACTAAAATTCACCTCAACACACAATATCCATCTGGTTTTCTCTTCATTTGATTATATCGATCTAATCACCTTGATATTGGACTCATAATGGTACCAAAACACTCAAACATAACCTCATCACTCAACATCCATCCGATATCTGATCAATAGCTATCATTGAATCTTGGAGTCCTCTACATTATAACCTTCCCATCAACTCTATTCCAACCATAGCCTCTCTGATGGCATGTACTCAAATAGATCCAACATTCCTCACAGTTTGAAATCAATGGCTCTGATCGTGTCACTCCTTCAACATGAATGACAATTATCTCTCATATATCTATCTTCTCATGAGAAGGTCAGGTGTGACCCATCATAATCTATGGCTAATATTTCATCTCACCTAATCATTGATTTATGGTCTAGATCTCTCCTCAGAGCACCTTCGTTGGAGTACCTTCACTACAAGTAACACAATCTACTCTGGCTAGAGCCTCTCTGATGAAAAGTGGAGATATGCTCAATACCCAGATAAACGACTCAGATTTGATACGATGTCATAAAGGTTTCCACATCCAACTAGGGCTCACTTTCAATTCTCACAATCAAAATCTGACACGTGTAATCCTTTGGGATACTCTAGTTTTCACGTTGGAATTATAGCAGATGATGTGTCACTAATGTGACTATGATGTCATCACTTCCTCTAGCCCTTCTTTGTATACCTTGTTGACTTGGCACTCGACACATGGTACTGTCATTGCTTCTTTTGTGTCCTTGACATTACATCTAATGTGGTTTAGGTTAATTGGCTCACTATCATTCTCAGAGTCCTTTATTATCATATTACTTCCACTCACATTCTATTCTGATCAATGTTTCTCCGAGGAACATCAAAGATTTACTATCCATGTCAAATCAATGGCTATCATTGGCTCTCAGATGTTTTCCATCGACGTGTAATTGAAACCTTTCTCTTCAATTAACAATCTATATTCTCTACCATTATATCTCTGATAGATCAATGACAATCCTGAGCTTGAGTTTACCTCCATTAGAGTCTCAATACAACCTCACACTAAAATGTTCTAATGACCTTATCCTCTGATAAATGGTTCTGATTCATTCATTATGTTGAATCAATGGATATTATTAACTCCTTTGACATTTACAAATGGATTTGAACTTTGATTCTTGTAGTATTTGACCCTATTTTTACCTATGCATGATCTCCTTTTAGATAAATCTCATCGAGCATTCAATATTCATTTCCTTTAATTATGTGCATACTAAAATCCTTGCAGAAATTCAACAATACATAATCATTGCTTGGGGACATTCTTCCTCTATCTATTTCGTCCGATTATTTTTTGTCTTAGAAGTCTGGATGCCTCTGTTTTTTGGGTTTGATCCTATGGCTTGGCATCATAGTCTACCTTTTACTTCAATGACAACAACATTTTCAAAACCATTAAGTAATCAAATGAGAACCATAAATGATATGTGATTATGTTCATGGAGGGGTCTTTTCCCATCTTTTCCCATGACATGTGAAATACTCCTAGGAGCATGGATACTCCTAAGACTAGACATGCCCCCAAGGGTATTTCCCCCATGGGTAGTTGTAGGCCCAAAATGAAATGTGTTCCCAAGAAATGTCCTAGAGAAGAACCCCCTACGATTGGAGGTATGCATAAAGGGATAGTATCCCCATTATGAAAAGTCCCCCCCAGGGAATGGTGTACTACCCCATGGTAAGTTAAACCCTCTTGGTGTATTACAACCCCCAGCCTGACTAGGGACAACCCCAAAACCTCTAGGAAAGTTCCGCCCAAAATGAAAACTAGCACTCCACAATGTCAGACCACTCATATAAATGGTGGATGTGGAAGGAATTCCACTCCCCATGTTGAAACCAAGGATCTCCCCCACTATAATAGGATCCATATATGGGCATCAGAATGGATGGGATGGGCATGGGAATGTTAGGTAGGCTAGTGGAAAGAAAGTAATACATGGTTAGTGTACCCCAGATAGAGGAACCCATAGAAATGGGCATATATGGTGTAGTTCCAGCGGTTCTTAGGGAAGGTAATGTGAAAATAATTGGGATTCCCCCAGCCCTAGTCATGAATGGGATTGATGGCTCAGCCATACTAGATGAAACATCGGGGCTGACATGGTGAAAGGGTCATTGAAAAAAGAAAAAGTTTCACTAAAAATTTCATTCACCTTGAAAAGTAATGGTTCTTTAGGATTAGTCAAAGGAGGGTTAACGTTGGGTGGAGGACTTCCGCCAACTAGTTCCACTTCAACTAAGCTAGTCTCCTCAAAATAAATATGGGACTCTTCAAAATTGTGTTCATTTATCATGCTCCACTTGAGAGGTGTTTGTACCTGCATTATTGGCTCTAATCCTTGTAATCAACTGGACCAATGTGCTGATTCATCCAGGGTGAAAATAATTTGTGCAAATCAAACACAATTCTGTTGAGATTTGTACCTTGGGAGGTGTTCCCCATGTGTTTTGTCCTCCTTAGCACATGTGGGAAGGTTTAGTTACTTTGTCCTAGTACTTTATGTCTATTTGCACTTTGACTTTGGATAAAGTGCATTTTGGTCACTTTTGGCAAAAGTGAACATTAAATCACTTTTTGGTGATTTTGAGGAGACATGAGTAGACTTAGGGAACTTAACCCAAAAATGGGTTTTGAGTTAGATTTATTTGGAGTGATCTCATCCATTGATTTGGATTGATCTCATCCATCTATTTCTAGGTTACCCTATTTTTGCCTAAAGAGGGGCAAAGGAGCTAAAGGAGGGCACATTGTTCATAGSAGGTTTTGCTCATGAGAGGAGGAGGATTTCAGCTATGGATGTGAGGTTTGTTGCATGAKTATTGGAGGAGAAGGCCGCTAGCTTTCATCTATGGCAGCTTGGAGCAGCTTGCATACTTTATTTACTGGAGAGATTCTTACTTTGAGGAGGGCGCATGGCTTTGGCAGGCTGTTTGCTTCCTGGTGAGGTTTCTAGCCATCAGATTTCATTGATGTCAGTTACAGAGTGAGGACAACAGCAGGAGGATCATTCCTGTGGAGGGGTTTTCCATTCTGGCATCTCAGTTGATTTCTGGAGCAGATCTGGCAGTTTCAGAGGGGGCGCACCATCCTGGAGTGCTTCTGGCAATTAGAGCTGGGATATCTTCTTCTTCTGGAGTTGCTATTTGTATCAGGTTCTTGTATTGTGATTACTGTAAACTATATTTGCTCTACCTCATATATACACTAGATCTCAAACTGGTTTTCCCCGGGGGGGTTTTATCCAGGGTCATGTTGACCAAAAATATCTATGTCTACAAATGCATTTTGTTAGCTGTTATTAACTCTTAGATCTGTCCATATTTTTAGCAGAAAAGATATTTTAGGTGTGTTGTAGTTATTTGGCATGCATGTACTAATTTCCTATCACTGAAACTACTTGCTAGAGAACCCAAATTGAGACTACAACCATAACAATCAACAAAACTAAATATGACTGTTGGTTGTTATAAAACAACAGAAAATTAAATTAAAGACAGCAGAAAAATTAGAGTCTTAGCTTGGTCAAAGACAGACCAAGAAGACAACTGATAGGACCTGGAAAATTCACATGGTATCAGAGCTTCATTTGCTTATTTTTGGGACATTTTGGACAACGATTTGTGTGGCTGCCACATACTTTCATTAGGCAGATTTTGAGGACAGCCATTGACTTCTTCAGTGGCTGACACTTGGCAGAATTTTGCAGTGGATTTTTGGGCAGTTTGAGACACGTTGAGATCAGTCTCTTTTCACACCTACGCAGTAGGAGTGAGGCTGATTTCGTTGACCACTTTTCACACCCATTCTGTTGGGAGTGAGGTCTATTCACATTGTCTCTTTTCACACCTGTTTTGATAGGAGTGAGACAGTGTGTTCCTTGGCAGAGCAACATCAGTTGGGGATTGCATATTGGCAGTGATGTCAGCATCTCATATGCGAGTTGAGGATAGGCTAGCTAGGGCTAGCAACTGGTGTTCTTGGAAGGCCAGAATGGTCTTCGTCTTGGAGGACCTCGAACTATGGGATATAGTCGAGGCGGTTGTTCCTTCTATTCTTGTGACTGCTCCCGTCTTGGTGGCAGAATACAGGAAGAGGAACAACAAGGTGAAGAGGAATATTTCTGATGGAGTCTGGGATCACATCATACCCCATCTGACGGGGAAGGCCCATGCATATCAGATGTGGGAAGCTTTGACCAACCTATATGAGAGCTCGAATGAGAACCGGAAGATGGTTCTTCATGATCGACTCAGGAGCATTCGCATGCTCAAGGATGAGTCAGTTTATTCATTCCTTTCTAGATTCACTCAGATCAGAGATGAGCTTGGAGCCGTCGGTGAGGTGATTGTGCCCAACTCTTTGGTGAGGCAAGCTTTGCAGAGCTTCACCAAACCATGGGGTCCATTCATTCAGGGCATTGTTTCCAGAGAGGCCTTACCCACATGGGAGAGGATGTGGGATGACTTCGCTCAGGATGAGATCAGATTAGCATCAGAGCCTTCTGGACAGAGGCAACAACAGAGTGGTCAGGGTGGAGAGGATATTGCTCTTTGGGAAAAGGGAAAGAATAAGGTTGGCCGAGGTGGTCGGCAAGGTCCCAAGACTGGGGGCCAGCCTCAGAGGAGTGGAGGAGGAGTAGAGAGTGGCAGTGGTCAGAGTGGCAGTGGCCAGAGTAGTGGTCATGGCAGTGGTCAGGGAAGAGATATGAGAAAAGTGAAGTGCTTTGTTTGTAAGAAGTTTGGGCACTATGCGGGACAGTGTCCGAACAGGAAGAAGAAGAAGGGTGGTACAACGGCTACACCAGAGGAGACAGATTTTTAGACTCAGTTTCAGTAGGAGTGTGCATTTCCAGTTTGCTGCAGTTCGGTTGAGTATTCACCAGATATCTGGTATATTGACAGCGGAGCATATAGCCACATTACTAGTGTTCGAGAGATTTTTTCTGACCTCAGAGACACCTAGGTCAGGATAGATATCTCTCTTGGAGATAACAGAGTTGTCACAGTTGCTGGGATTGGCACAGTTTCTTTTAGGAGAGAGAAATTGCCCCCTATATCGTTTACTGATGTTCTCTTCATCCCAGGGATGAAGAAGAACTTGATTTCAGTCTCCACCCTCCAGGATAGAGGTTTTGAGGTCTCATTCAGGGGCACCGAGGTACTCATTTATCCTCAAGGTTTCTCTATAGACTCAGGACAGGTGATTGGAGTGAGAGAGGGAGACTTGTATCAATTATTGTTTCAGCCACTACATGCATTGGTGGCTAGTAGCGACAACAGCAGACAGATGTGTGAGTTGTGGCATCACAGGATGGGACACCTACATCATGAGGCTCTTGGAGGACTGAGAGAGATTCTGACGAGAGTGCCATAGATCAGTATAGAGCATCAGGATGTTTGTAGAGGGTGTGTGCTTGGCAAGTTTGCCAAGGCTTCGTTCCCCAACAGTGACAGCAGATCAGCTGGGATACTGGATTTAGTACACACGGATGTGTGTGGGACCATGTCTCGGAAGTCCTTGAGTGGTTGTGAGTATTATCTCACATTCATTGACGACTACTGTAGGAAGACTTGGATCTATTTCCTGAAGGCCAAGAGTGAGGTCTTCGCACGGTTCCAAGAGTTCAGGGCTCTTGTGGAGAACCAGTCGGGAAAGAGAATCCAAGTCTTGCAGTCGAATAATGGGGGAGAGTATTCCTCGAGACCATTTGTAGACTTCTGTGCACAGCGTGGCATCAGGCGACATATGACCGTACCATACAACCCCCAGCAGAACGGGGTTGCCGAGAGGAAGAACCGGGCTATTACTGGTGCAGCGAGATCTATGCTGCATGATCAGAGTTTTCCTTTGTACTTGTGGGCAGAGGCATGTGGTACTACAGTTTATCTGTAGAATAGGAGTCCCCATAGGATTTTGGGGAAGATGACTCCTGAGCAGGCCTTCACTAGGAGGAGGCTCGATGTCGAGCATATCAGGATTTTTGGATGTTCGTATTTCTCGCATGTCCCCTCGGAGAGGAGGATGAAGCTAGACCCCACAACTTAGGAGGGGATTCTAGTTGGATACTCAGAGGTGTCAAAAGCCTATCGGATCTACATTCCACCACTTAGGAAAGTGGTGGTGAGCAGAGATGTCAGATTTGAGGAGGATAGGGATTTTGCGAGATCTCTTGAGTCAAGCCGAGCAGATGAGGTTGATGCAGAGTTGCCAGTTGCAGTCTCAGAGGGAGCATAGCCTCAGTTGTCAGGTACACCATTTTCAGAGGTGATAGGGTCACCATGCACAGCTTCAGAGTCACAGGTTCAGCATGTTCATTCATATGGGGCACAGACTTCAGAGAGAGGTCAAACTTCAGAGAGAGGTCAGACTTCAGGATCGCAGAGTGTTGCGGCGAGTCCTAAGGCCATTACTCTTGGGCAGAGAGACCTTATTTCTCCATTGACCACTTCAGGGAAGAGGAGACCGAGATGGTTTCAGGAGACCTTGAAGGAGGACATAGAGAATGTAGGGGAGCCCAAGAGTCATATCAGAGAGAGGAGGCCACCAGTCAGATTGGGAGCATACTTGGCACTAGTGACTACTGTCAGGGATAGTGAACCACAGACTTTTGCGCAGGCAGTGGATCATCAGGTCTGGAGAGAGGCCATGGTCGAGGAGTATGACTCCATTGTGCGTAATGATGTCTAGGATGTGGTTCTGAGGCATGTGGGGAAGTCCGTTGTGACTTCTAGATGGTTGTATAAGACCAAGATTGCTGCAAATGGCAGTGTGGAGAAACACAAGGCTCGATTTGTGGCACGGGGATTCTCTCAGATTGAGGGAGTTGACTATGATGAGACGTTCACACTAGTTGCGAGATACACTTCCATCAGGACTATCATTTCCATAGCAGCAGAGATGGGTTGGCACATTCATCAGATGGATGTTAAAACTACATTTCTGAATAGCTTTATTGAGGAGGAGGTGTACATAGAGCAGCCACAGGGCTTTGAGGTGAGTGACAGGGAGACTCACATGTGCCTTCTGAGAAAGGCACTTTATGGTATGAAGCAAGGTCCCCGAGCTTGGTACTCACGGATAGACACCTATTTTCTTCAGATGGGCTTCGAGAAGAGCGATGTTGATCCAGACCTCTATTTCATCATTAGAGGTGAGGAAACGCTCATTCTCATACTGTATGTGGATGATTTGTTCATCCCTGGAGCCGAGGATCTCATAGCTGACTGCAAGCTGGGACTTGCAGCAGAGTTTGAGATGAGTGATATTGGATTGATGCACTATTTTCTGGGTATGGAGGTATGGCAGGAGGAGGGTCACATATTTCTCGGGCAGGGGAAGTATGCAACAGATATTCTGAGTAGGTTTTAGATGGAGGACTGCAGGCCGATGTCTACACCTATGATCACCAACTGGAAGAAGCTTAGTGCTTTAGATAGCCAGTTAGTGGATGCCACAGTTTACAAGAAGTTGATCGGTTCACTGATGTATCTAGTTAACACTAGACGAGATATATGTTTTGTCGTGAACACCCTCAGCCAGTACATGGTCGAGCAGAGGAGTGTTCATATGGTTGGGGCAAAACATGTCTTGAGATATGTTGCTGGGACAGTGGACTATGGCCTAGATTATGTTTCCTGGTTCAGTTGGAAGAAGAAGTCAGTTTCTTTGAGTTCAGCCGAGGCAGAGTATATGGCAGCCAGTCAGGCCAGTTGTGAGGCCATTTGGCTTCGCAAGATGTTGGTTTGGTTATTTGTTCAGGAGATGGCTCCGACCGTGATTCACTGTGATAATCAGAGTTGCATAAAACTCTCTGAGAATCCAGTGTTTCATGACCGGTCGAATCATATTGAGATCAGGTACCACTTCATCCGTGACTGGGTTCAGAGAGGGGCAGTTCAGCTATAGTACATTTCAAAAGATGAGCAGGTTGCAGATATTCTCACCAAGGCCCTGCCACGGGGCAAGCATGTCTTCTTCAGAGACAAGATGGGCTTGGTGAGGAACACATTCCTCGGTAAGAGGGAGTTTTGAGATTTGTTCCTTGGGAGGTGTTCCCCATGTGTTTTGTCCTCCTTAGCACATGTGGGAAGGTTTAGTTACTTTGTCCTAGTACTTTATGTCTATTTTCACTTTGACTTTGGATAAAGTGCATTTTGGTCACTTTTGGCAAAAGTGAACATTA
>ML777229.1:681511-727560 GCA_009831015.1 Picea engelmannii | reverse complement strand
AAAACTTAGAGTCTTAGCTTGGTCAAAGACAGACCAAGAAGACAGCTGATAGGACCTGGAAAATTCACAAATTCAACCTAAGGCCAATGTATACTCAGAACCAAATAAAAAATCCTTATGTATAAATCTAGGATAATAGCAAGAAAACCAATGGCTCATGGGCCTTTTGAAATCCAATCCTTTGGGGGAGATGAATTCCCCGCAAACAGAGATAATTTTAAGGATGGAAATTTATCTCAAATTATAGAAACCTTGGAAAATCTTATTGGTCTTTAATATGCAAACTATAAAATGTTTGGTGATATTTTTCTAAAAATATTCAAATTTCCAAGGATTTTATATAGTTTCTATAAACTTTCGGCTATTTCTCAAGTAAAAAAAAGTTATTCTATAAAATTTGGGTGAATCATTTTTAAAAAAATGGAAATTGGTGAATATTTTTTTGGAAAAAAACACGGAAAAATAATCCATGGGTAATATATGGCCCCTAAAATGTTTTAATCCCACAATATTAGATATTGAAGGTATGAGGAGTAGTTACGATGAATGAAATGAAAAAACCTTGATTCGTGAAATCACCCTTTATTAAGGAGGGAACCCTCTAGGGGAACTAAGACCATGAATGAACGTCTTCCCCAGGTACTATAGGCATATCCCACCTGTAATAAACTTTGTAGCTACCTATAAATGGTCACTAAGGCTACCACCTCACAATCAATGATCGAGAAAATAGTCACAGGTCCAACCAGACATAATGGCAGGGTAACTAAGCTCGAAGCTTTGAAGGTGTGACCTCACACAGAGGCGTCGAACCAAGAAAATCCCCTTATACATAGTAATTGAAGTGATGCCACAAACACCAAAACAAGAAAAGAGTGGTAGTATCACTACTTTCCCTAATGTGACCTTGTTCTTGACTATTAACAATTCCTAGCTGACCCAGGGGATCAAATTTTGCTCAAAATTCAAAGTGCTCAGAATCACTTCAGATCGAACAGGTGCATAAGCCTCATTGTCACGAACCCAACGCAACTCGAATGGGTTCAAACGAACATCGGATGAGTGAGATATCACGTTCTGTTCAAATGGTCAAACAGGGAAAAAAAATGTGCTAACTGTACAGTCTGTACAGTTACTGACGTGGTAGGACCGTACGCTGACGTGGAAAGGCCACACGCTGACATGGCAGGTGCTGAGTTGGCATACAGTTAGCATTTGTGAACACCAATCATTTCTTGACTCGTGGCACCGTTTTGGCAAGTGGGATGGTGCCACGTGGCCCAGACATGAGCTGCCACGTGGCACCGTATTTCATTGGTTGTTTAAAATTATATGGATTCCATGGGGATCCAACCCTGAACCTCCCACCATGTTGGAGCACTTTCACACGGCATGGGTTACCAATAGCCCACGCATTGGTTCTTATTATATATATGGTTTTATATATATTTAAATTTGAATTATGTTGTGGTTTGGGCGCGGTCCGAGCTGGGGCTAAGCCCCAGCCCCCAATCATATGCGGATTACCATACGACCACACCATATGCGCATGTTTCAAATGGATTAAAATCCCATGCATTTGGACACTTGTCGGTTTTCCACAAGTTTAAAACTCAACCCTTTTGTGTGCAGGTGACACGGTCAAATGACCCATGCGTCCAATGCCTATGTGGTTAGGGGGGCTAGGTTCCCTAACCATTCTATAGTTGTGCACGTGTTGTGGTTATGTGTCTAGTTCTAGGCTTAAGCATGGGAAAGCGTGCAGAGTCTAGGTTGGACACACAAAGGTGCAATTTGGCGATCCAGAGATAGGAAGTTTGAAGGGGAACTTCCAGGAAGCCTATCTTCTTCAATTTTTGGCCAAATCAGGTGCCGAAAAAGACCAACTAGGGGTTTTTGGATGTTCTAAAGCCATTGGAGCCATCTATTTGGCATTTTGAGTATTGTAAAGAACATATTTTATCACTTTGAAAAAATAATATAAAAAATCCATTGGAAGCTGGACCAGGAGATGTAGCCCAAGAGAGGGGTGAACTCCTTTATCATTTGTTGTGTTATGTGTTTATTGTTCACTATATTTATTGGTTATTATTTTCATCTTGAATGTGTAAATTTATCTAAAATTTGTTTTTGCAAATTGATCCTTTTGCATAAGCACACTTAAATAAAACTTTGCAAATATTTTCAACAATACAAGCCTTTATCATTTTCAGATCAAGTTGGTATCAGAGCATAGGTTTTTGAAGGCTTGATTATTTGCAAGTGTTTTTTTTCTGATGCTCACAAGGTTGAAACTCACAAGAGGAGAAGGCCAAATTGTAAGGCCAAGTTCTCATCCTTCAAGAAGAAAGATTATTTTATCACCTCAAGCTTCAAGGAGGCATTCACCAAGTATGGCTCATGAAGAGAGTCATGAAAATATTCTTACAGAAGATGAAGATCTCAGAAAGGATTTCATGGATATGAGAGAAATTATGAAAGTCTTGATGGAAGAAAGGAATGCAAGGTTGCAATGTGAAGGCTCCAACCCTTCAAAGAACAAGGGAGACAGTGGTGATACAACTCCAAAAGGAAATGGAGGGAATGGTGCTACTCCACCTCCCTCACCTCCATCTTCTTCTTCTTCTACCAGTTCACAACCTCTTCCAAATTCTCCAAGGGAACATGGTAAAATTCCTCCACAAATTCCTTTTTTTAAGCTTGATATTAAATCTGAATTGCCAATGTACAATGGAGAGGTAAATGCTGAGAAATTAGATAACTGGATTTGTCAGATTGAGGTGTATTGTAGGATACAAAAAATTCAAGATGATGAAACTAAGATTCAGCTTGCTTCTTTAAGATTGGATAGTGCAACACTCATTTGGTGGGAATCCAAGACTCAAGAGGACATGAAGAAACATGGTAAAATTTTAACCTCTTTGAATGATTTTATTGTTGTAATTAAAAAGCAATTTTATCCATTAGCATATATGCATAAAACTATTATGGAATGAAAAATTTTTAGACAAGCTAAAGGGAAAAATGTGCAAAGCTTTACTCAAGAATATAGGAGAAGAGATTTGGTTTTGGGAGTAGATTTGTCTTCTCAAGAAACTTTACTCAAATACATTGTAGCTTTACATAGTTACTTGAGACATACAATACTCATGTTTAACCCTTCAAATCTAGATGAAGTTTGTGTTCATGCAACTCATTTGGAAGCTAGAGGAAGGAATGAAACTCATGAGGGTAACAAGAAGCCTTTTAGTCATGGAGACAAAGGAAAGAGGAAGTTCAAGGGAAATGGAAAAAAAAATGTTGTTGTTAAGAAAGAGGGAGAAAATTTTACATGCAAACATTGTTCAAAGGATGGCCATGATGAAGACCATTGTTGGAAACTTCATCCTGAAAGAAGACCCAAAAAATTTGGCAACAAAGGGAAGTCAAAGATTGCTGCAGCCATACAACATGATTTAGGTTCTGATTCGGGTGATGAAACAAAAATTACAACCATGGGTTATCAAGGTAAGGGTTCTATTGCAAGTACCAGTTCTTCAAGTAATAGTAATATCAATGAAACTCGACAAGAAAAAGAAAGAATAAAACTTTTTTCACATAAGGGTTGTTTCAAAGAATACCAAGATAGATACTCTTTTTTATACTGGATATCAAGCAAACCTTATATCTGAAGACACTGTCAAGAAATTAAAATTGGAAACTATTCCATATCCTAAACCCTACCCTCCAGGTTGGATATCTGACAATGCTTAATTGCAGGTGACAAGAAGGTATAAACTTAGGCTTGCCATCACTGCAAATTTTATAGATGAGGTAAAGCTTGGTGTTATTCCTTTGGATATCTGTGGTATTATGTTGGGAAGCCCATAATTATATGATAGAAGAGCCATTTTTCATCGTCATGAGAATAAGTATCACTTGTTTTAAAATGGAGTTGAGTACATTGTTAGAGCACATACAAAGAAGATGAATTTGTCACTTGTAAATGTGGGACAAATGAAGAGATTATTCAATGCTAGTAAGAATTTTGTTCTCTTGATGATTAAACCCAAAGATAATATTCAAAAAAAAGTTTTCCAAGGTTGTTATGCAAAGTTGAAATCTGATCTATATGAGTTTGTTAACCAATATGATGAGATGTTTCAGGAACCAAAGGGATTACCTCCAAGAAGGGGTATCCAACATGAAATACAATTGCAGAAATATTGTCCTCTTCCAAACATTGGTATGTACAGGATGTCAGTCATGGAGAATGATGAAATCAAAAAACAAATCCAGGAGTTGCTTGACAAAGGGGTCATCATGCCAAGCACATCGCCATGTGGATCTCCAATTGTGTTAGTGCCAAAGAAAGATGGTACATGGCATATGAGTGTAGATTTTAGGGTCTTGAACAAGATTACATTAAATAATCACTATCCTCTTCCTAGAATTGATGATTTACTTGATCAATTGAAAGATGCTAAGTATTTTACTAAGTTGGATTTGAGAAGCGTATATCATCATATTAGGATTGCCGAAGGAGACACGTGGAAGACAGATTTCAAAACAAAGCAAGGTTTGTTTGAGTGGATGGTAATTCCTTTTGGACTTTGCAATGCTCCTGCTACTTTCATGAGAGTTATGAATGATGTCTTAAGGCCTTTTCTTGATGATTGTGTTATTGTCTACTTGGATGACATTTTGGTTTTTAGCAAATCTTTTGAAGAGCATGTTATGCATGTAAAATTTTTTTTATATGTTTTGAGAAAAGAAAAGTTGTTTTTGAAGATGTCTAAATGTGAGTTTGGAAAAACCTCACTTATCTACTTGGGGCATATTGTTGGTGGAGGAGAATTGAAAATTGATCCCCCCAAGTTCAAATTCATATTGGAGTGGCCCAAGCCCAACAATGTGACAGAGGTAAGAAGTTTTTTGGGAGCAGCCCAATATTGGAGAAAGTTTATTGCTAACTTTTCTTCAATTGCAGATCCATTACATGCAGTGACAAGTGTCAAGCATGTTTTCCAATGGGTAAGCAAGAAACAAAAGGATTTTGATACTTTGAAGGAGAAAATTAGTTCATCCCTAGTTCTTTCACTTCCAAATTTGAGACAATCGTTTGAAATCCAAACTGATGCAAGCAATTATGCAATGGGAGCATTCTTGTTACAACATGGTAAGCCCATATGTTTTCATTCTGAAACTTTTAATGGTGTCATGATTAACTATCCTACTTACGATAAGGAGTTGTATGCATTGATACAAAGTGTGAAAAAATGGAAACATTATTTGTTGGGGAAATACACCATCATTCACACAGATCATCAACCACTGCAATATTTACAATCACAAAAAAAGATACAACAAGCAAGGAACTTCAGATGGATGGGTTTCCTACAACAATTCCACTTGGTCATAAGGTATAAGAAGGGAATTTATAACAAAATTGTTGATATGCTTTCAAGGCCTATTATTAGTGCTTCAGTTATTCTTAAGCATAGTCCTATCATGCATGAGAGCTATGTTGAGCAATATGCTTTAGATGTTGATTTTAAAGAAGTATATGCAACTTTGTGTCTTTCTAACCACGTTGAGGAATTGGATTACCATATGCATGATAATATTTTGTATCATATTGGCAAGCTATGTATTCCACAGAGTGAAAGAATCAACATAATAAGAGAAGCTCATTCTTCTCTTATTGCTGGTCACTTTGGTGTAGGCAAGATGGTGGATAATTTGCAAAGGTATTTCTATTGGCCTAAAATGAATGAAAGTGTTTCAAGATATGTAAGAGGATGTTCGTTATGTGCTACAAGAAAACCTAGAAATAGAAAGTTGGGTTTGTATACTCCACTTCTAGTTCCTTCTCGTCCCTAGGAAAGTATTTCCATGGACTTTGTAGGAGGTCTACCTATGTCTAAAAAAAATCATGATTATCTTTATGTTGTGGTTGATCGATTTAGAAAAATGTGTATTTTGATGCCTTGTAAGAAGCAGGTTACAGCTAAGCAAACGACACAAATGTTCTTTCAGCATGTTTGGGTACATTTTGGATTGCCTAAATCCATTATTTCTGATCGATATTCTCAATTTATTGGGAACTTTTGGTCGAGTTTATGGGCACTCATGGACACCAAATTGAAAAAGATCACAACTTTTCATCCGCAAAACGATGGTCAAACAGAAATGGTCAATAGAACAGTGGTGCATCTTCTTCGTGGTTATTGTAGCAAGCATCCTAAACTTTGGGATGAGGATTTACACTACATTCAGCATGCTTACAACTGAGCTAAGCACTCTTCAACTCAAACATCGCCATTTGAAGCATGTTTTGGCTATTTTCCCAAATCTCCTTTAGATTTTATCTTTGGGAAGGATATTGCTATTGATGGTCAATATGACATTGATAGGGCAGAAAAGTTCATTGAACAAATTCAGTTGATACATCAAATGGTACAAGAACAGTTGGAAAAGAGTCAAGCCAAGTACAGACAAGACATGATAAGCATCGTGTTGATCACAGTTTCCAAGTAGGAGATGAATTTTGGCTTTACATTAGTAAGGAGAGGCTTAAAGGAGAAGGTAAAAAACTGAAACCAATTACATATGGTCCTTTCAAGATTCTTGAGAAGATTGGTAACAATGCCTTCCATTTGGATTTGCCTCCTTATATGAAATGTATGCAGTTGTCAATGTTGAGAAATTGAAATTGTATGAGCCTCCTTTGATTGATGATCAAGGAGAACATGTTCATATTCCTTCTATAGATGATTTCTCCCCATAATATCTTACAGAACTACATGAAGACACAATCCTTAATAGGAGGATGAGAACTTCAAAATGGGGAAATGTGGAATATCTTTGAATTGGTCTTAAAGGCACAAATCCAAGCAAATCCAAGTGGATTGAGGTTGGGAAGGTGAGGGAACTATACCCTCATCTTCATATAACTGAAAGTAGACTTTTGGAGGTCCAAAAGCTTTCCAATGGGGAGATGTAGCCCAAGAGAGGGGTGAACTCCTTTATCAGTTGTTGTGTTATGTGCTTACTGTTCACTGTATTTGCTGGTTATTATTTTCATCTTGAATGTGTAAATTTCTCTAAACTTTGTGTTTGCAAATTGATCCTTTTGCATAAGCACACTTAAATAAAACTTTGTAAATATTTTCAAGAATACAAGCCTTTATCATTTTCAGATCACTAGCACATTTATTGCAAGAATCAATTTTACTCTCTTTAATCACTCAAGGTTTCATTTTGGAATCCTTGGAGAGTTCACTTTCCAATCCTATTCCAAGACCCAAACCTATCTAATATTGGTTTCCTAATAAAGAAAAGAGCCTAATTGATTTTAATTTTTGAAATATTTTCTTATGGTTGTTTCTATGTCAAAGGAAAATCGATGAAACATTGGTGATGTTATGGCTCTTGACCCCACCAAAGAAATGCAAAAATGCCAATGCAATTCATTCAATTCAATGAGTTCTAGCTATGGTAAGGTAAATATTTTTTTTTTTTGTAAACTTCACAATGTAACCTCTCAAACACCAAACAACCATGCATAAAAAATTAGATCCAAACTTTTGACAAGATCTCCAACCAACCACTTCAACAATGCACTTTGTCTTTAATTCTTCAATATCTTGTAAGAATGCAAATATTTTTATTTTATTTTTACAAATATGATGAAAAGGATTCCTTTATCTAAACAATAACACAATATACAAATGGAACACCAAAAATCAGCAAGCAAGGGTTGTAGGAAATTAGTAGTGATGTTGAAAATCCCACTTTAGTGTCTCTGCAAGAATATCAACCCAAAACTTACCTATGAAATTGGACCTAGAAATGAACACCAATCACAAGAGGATAAATAAACCAAATGCAACGATTATAGGGAGCTATCATATATAATCATATCTATTATGTGCACTACCCATCTTCAATGGATCATTAAAAAAAAAATGTAAGCAAGCAATCCAAGCAAGCCACACAAAAACACTTCAAACAAAAATTGAAGACGAAAGGTGTGGCAAAGGACTCAAACAGAGACAATATGGAAAGGTACAAACCAATGATAGGGACTTGAGATCATACAAATCATATATGACCAAAGAAATATGGAAACTATACAATTTTCATAGTTTACCGGGGGTGTTGTGGGTTAGAATACCTTCAACAAGAAAATAGTCGCTTGTCACTAGTAGTGCAACAAGTGACACCCTGCAAAGTATTGAAAAAAAATAGATTTGTCTGAGACCCAATATTATCTAAGGGATCCAACCTATTAAGGAGTATTAGGGATGAAAATAACCAAATTAAAAAAATGATAATAGGCAAGGGATTCTCAACTAGAGAAGAATCAAATATTGTTCCCCAATGCAGTCACTTGTTTTGTTATGGATAAAATGTCATAGGTGGATAGTAAGATCTCCCTAGGATCTACCTATTGGTCCTAGAAAAACATTGGGATATACTTATATGGATTTCATTTAGACTCAAGTAATCATATTCATAATTAAAATAAGAAATGGTTGGATGGAAAACCTTTTCCTAAAGGTTTTCCTTTGTATGTATTGGCTATTCCGGTTCTAAAGTTCCATATCCAACCAAAATAACCTACTCCCTGCACACAAGAGACAATCAATTCCTTCATAATTTTCTTATTAGCATAGAATCCTGGATCTATCTTAGATCTAACTTGATCTATGATAAAATAAATTAGATCTGAAATTTCATGCATGAAATACAAATGTTCATAAGGGAAAACAAAAGATAAATGAATATGAATAATGGAAGTTCATCAATACAATACCACTTAGTGTATATTCACTCCCCTTTTCCCCTTTCTCCTTTATCCTCCTCAACTCTTCAACCAATCTAGGAAACTTGACTAAAACTGATGTAGATGGAGAATCACCTATGCATTTTAGCAGCAAAAATCTGTAAATGATTCTTCCTCCCCATGCTCAAGATTTTTCTTCTTTATATAAATTCTTGGAAGAGGCTTGGGACAACTTATAGATCTTATAGATACCAATGGGGACTCAAATGATGTGAGCTCTAAGGATCATGCCATGAAGAAGAAACTCATCCTTTTCTTTCCTCTTCAAAACTCTATGAATGTAGAAGATTACTAAGAATGTTCCTTATTGTGAACCGTTGACAAGAGACATGTCATTGGTTGTCCCATAGATGACCAACAACACCCCTAAAAAATTGTATAAAAGTTGAGATAGACCTATGTCTTGGATTTCATATTCAGTTGTGTTCCTCTCTAACCCTATAGAGGGGGGATTAAGGATATAACATCGACCTCTTGGTAGAAGGTTTTCAATCTATGGAACTATTTCAAGATATTTTAGATCTCTACTGTGATTTCAAGAGGACTTTTAGCAGATCATTATTTCAAGGCTGAATTCATAAACTCTTTGGAATCAAGACATTTTGGTTTGATGAATTTCTATGTGTTTATTCATCAACATGGGTTGTTCTACAACCGATTAAATATTATAGGCATCTAGTAATAATTTCAATTCTTTTAAGATATCTTGTTTGGTTGAATAAATTGTTGGATACTTTCAGTGAATTATTTTTTCTTTATTAGTTAATCTTATTTTACTATTATCTCAGATATTATGGAATTATTTATGAATGTCTTGCAATTAAATTTTATCCCTTTCTGATGTTAATCGGTTATTGTTTCCTAGATGTTATCTAATGAGTAATATATTATTAGTGGAATTATTTCCTAAATAATCCAAAGTCTCATATAGTTTTCATTGACTATTATCGTAGGTTAGACTTAGCACAAATTTCTACAAACTCATTAGTTTACTTACTTTCTGCAGTAGATAACTATAAAATTAAAAAACAATAAAAAGAAAAAAATTGGATAACTTTTAAATACCATCGAATTGTTTTCAAACAATAATCTGGATGATTATTCCATACCAAATAGGGAGGATTCTAATTGGGCCTCATCCTTGTTTTTAGTCCCTATTGTTGAGAATTGGCAATTTACAACCCTCAATGCATTGGTGCTTAGTAACAAAGAATGATGAAATGTACACATCGATACTTAGTAAGAAATAATGGCGTCAACATATCACTTCAAATATTCAAAATTTCACTTCCCTTCGGTGCACATGGTAATACATGCACTGGTGCATACAAACTGTAAGAGAATTAGTGTGCCATAAAATAAAAATAACAACCTAGTGCATCATATTTATATGAGAATCATTGTTGGATACAAAAAAAAATACAGATTGATGCATAGATATACGCAAAAATCATTGGTGCTTCATACAACATAAAAGGTGGAACTAGTGCATAATAATTATAAGAGAAGTGATTCTTTTTAGTTTTATATATGCACCGATGTAGGTTACTTAATAATGTAGTTTTATCTTTTACCAATGAAAGCACGAAAAAAAAACCTCCACCCACCCAAATTTGTTTATTTATATGAAACATCCATTAATATCTAGAGTCAAATCTATTCTTCGAATAGTGGAGGTTATATTGTAGGTTTTTTTTTTTAATTTTCCAAATATTGTAACACTAAAAGCCTCTACAAGGTGTTTTCCTTTTAATTTCTCATGTTCCCCCTTTTTATGTAGTGTTTGTTGTTTTGTGGTCTTATATCCCTATCCTCATGCTGTGTGTAGGAGTTCGAATCCACACATGTTCTATATTGTGGTAACTCCACCAGGGAGTTCCCCTCAAAAGTTTCCTCTCTCATCAAAGGATCTTGTAGTTATTCTCTCTTCTTCAGTTTCCTTTATCCCTTGGTCTGTGTAGCCCTATTATTTCTCCTCTTTTTCAACCCTCTTTATGGTTCCAATGGACTCATCCTTTTAATAAATCCATGGAAGGAGTATTCATGAAAGTACATAAATAAAATACACCACAAAAATATAAGAAATAGTAGGAGAAGAATTATTGTATTAATAAGAACCAGTACATGGAATGAGGAAATATTTAGGACCTTTCCTTCTCAATTGTAATTATTTTCTGACTATCTTTTTGAATTTAGCTAACTCTGATTAATATGGACTTCATAAAGTACATTTTCATCCTGTTCTAATCCATAAATGAGCATCTTATACCCAACTCTATTGGCCAACATAGATCCTTGTGGAAGTCTCTTTTGAGCTATATCCTTATCCTTGTACAAAATGTTTTATCTTAAAAAATACAACTATTCCTTTGTTCCTCTACCTTTCGGAAGGATATTTATTCTCTCCCTTGATGAAAATCCTTATCCTATTTGTAACCTACACACAACAACTATATGGAAACAAAATAGAAATCTTGTCAATAAAAAACAATTATGTACAAATATTTTGAATCTAGTGAATAGATACCAATGTTATGTGAGCTATTCTCTCTCAGTGTATCGACTTCTCTTTATGGCTACAAGTAATTAACTTGGTCGTAACATTTACACAAGACACAATTGACAATGCAATGGAAATGGTCTATCCTCATTGACATAGAAAAAGACAAGTCTCTAAGTCTGCCACTAAGAGACCTATGTAACCTACTACCTAATATGCCAAAATAGGTGTTTTGAGATAAAGTTTTTGGCCTCAAGGATTTTATGCTCAATGCAAATTAAAAATATCAATTGAATTGTTTTATTTGATAAAAAAAACACCTTATATCTACTATATATGATAGGACTTCAATGAAGCCAATGGAATAGATTCTTGCGCTTTTTAATATATGGACATCCCAACCTACAAGCTAAATTTATAGAATATGAGCCTCAATTTTTTTTTAGATAAGGGATTTATCACTACAATGATTTCAATACATCTCTACTTGAGCACATTATCTCTGACTCAACCTTCAGGAAAGAACGTTGCATTACCAAATTAAAAAATACCTCTTTCTTCTAGGTCTTGTTAATAGGGTTGGAAGATGAAAACTATTTTCATAGAATGAGCATGGTGTGGTTCTTTCCCTTTCTTTTATGGATTTTACGTTTCTTCCTACTCCACTTCAATGTCAAAATCAATAGGATGGTGCATCATTGTGAATGTATTTCAGGTCATTATTTTCAATATTTAACAACAAAATTATGTGCTAAGAAGGGATTATATTGAATATTTCTAATGTGAAGCAATTTTCAGTACTTTAAACTTTGTTTGATCGAGAAATAATCTAAGTCAGAACAAGAAATATAAATTACCATAACTGAAGGGACTCAACCAAGTTATGAAATAATCAACCAATTGAAGATTTGAGGGATCTAGCAAAGATGCATACAACTCATATGGACAAATATGGGCTGTGGGAAAACAAAAGACTTCTCAACAAATAAAATTCAACTTGACAATGAATTGATATGCATAGGGACTAATTCAAAAACATAGCAATTAAATTCATCAGCTAGGAAGCGAGGGTGGGTTTTTTTTTCATCCTATTTTAACTCTATATGAGAGACAAAATTCCCAAGTAATTGAATCAACCAAGTGAGGATGAATTTTCATGGTGGGTGAGCAAAAAAAATCCAACAACCAAACTAACCAATTTAAAAACTCTTTAATCTATTACAACATATCTAGAATGGTATCCAATGATTTCAAAATTCAAAGGGAAGATGCAAATGGAATACTATCTATGTCATAAGTATATTTTCCTACCATTGGGAGGAAAAGAAAAGTAGTCGATGAGTATCAAGGATAAAGAATGGGAGATTCTTGACAAAAAGGAACTATGAATGATACAGTTATGCTTGGAAGCATCAATGGTTTTCAATATTTCAAAAGAAATGACAACTAAGGATCTAATGAAGGGATTGGATAAACTATACGAAAAAATCTTAGCCTCCAATAAGGTATTTCTAATGAAGTGGTTATTTTATATACAGATGTTACAAGGTGAGTATATTTTAGATAATTTAAATGAATTTAATATAGTTACTAATCATCTAAGTTCTATAAAAGTAGACTTTGATGATGAGGTTAGGGATCTTCTAATATTGTGCTCATTTCCAGAAAGATGGAATGGCTTGGTCATGATTGTAAGTAACTTTGTCTCTGGTTCAAACACTATGAAATTTGATGATGTTGTTGGTGTTATCCTTAGTGAGGAAATGCGACAAAAAAGCACAAGTGATACATCAGGTAATGTGTTGACCACAGAGAATAGGGGAAGATAAAAGGATAGAGGAAAGATCTCAATGAAATGAGAGAATTATAATAAGGGAATATCCAAATTTAGACCAGGAAAGATAGAGGGTTGGAATTATGGAAAGAAAGGACATTTAAAGAAAGATTGTAGATCTCCAAAGAAACAAAGAGATGGATGCAGGAGAAAAATCAGGAAGAAAATGTAACAAGTGATTTGTTACAAGATTTTTTTATTATTTTCTTAGATAATATTATGAAATATTGAGTAGTAGATTCAAGGGTTTAGTTTCATTCCACACCCCATAAGAAATATTTTCAAGATTATGTTCAAGGAGATTTTGGAAAACTTTATTTGGGTGATGATGAACCATGTCAAATTGTTGGAATCGGAAGGTACAAATATAGAAAAAGAATGGAAACCAATGGTTACTGAAAGAGGTGAGACATATACTAGATCTAAGAAGAAATATAATTTCAACAGGGAAGTTGGAAAATGAAGGGTGTGTATATATATTTATAGATAAGGCATGGAAGGTAACTAAAGGATATCTGGTAATGGAAAAAGGATAGAAGGTAAGTACATTGTATTTATGTACTGGTAATGTTGGCTCTTTGTTACAGGAGAATCCCCCTGTAGACAAGTGGATTCCTATTGGATACTAGACCCCTATGACCAAGACATAAAAGTTCTATTATGGACATTGACATTCCTTTTCATGAAGCTAAACTATTCAAAGAAGATGAAGAAACAAGGGTAAATACCTTTTACTGACATTTTTCCTTACTTGATCTAGGCTAATCTTGATCTCCAAGTTCTTTAGAAGGTCCTGCAATACAATTAGAAACAAAAATGAGACATACTTCCTACTCTACCATGATTATGTTCATAATGGATCTATGAAAGAATCAAGTTCATGAAATGTACATAAACTTTAATGGAAACAGGCCAAGCATAGATTTATATTAACGAAAACAAAGTGATGATTACAACCATGGATGTAGGTGTAGCAGCTTCACCAAGCTCTCTTTGTCTAGACCCTTTCTCAAATACTGCACACGCAGAATGATTCTTCTTCAATGATATCTCCCTTATGAGATCATAAATTTGATGCTTTACAATGTATCCTCTTTCACCATGAGGAGGCCTCCTTATATAGGCTTGGAGAGGCCTAACCACTTGAGATATTATTGGGATAGGTTGAGGATTCTTCTCCTTCATTTGTGGATCTTCCCTAAGATTGAGGCTTGACCTCAGATTCGAATCCAACAAACTCCAGATATGAAGGGGATTCTTCCTTGATTTCCATCAACTATCCAAAATTTGCTCAGAAAGGGTAGTGCTCCCTCAAAAGGAGGCACAAATAATTTCAACGCTCCCTAAAAAGAGGGTACAGAGTGTTGGCACTCCCTAAAAGTGTATAGGGGAGTGATGCCTTCCAAAAATAGTTTTTGAGTGTTTTTTTCCATGGCAAAAGACTTATACTCTTTGTCAAATGATTTCTCCTCCTCAAAATTAGTCTTTTGAGGTGTCTTGTAAGTGTTCTTGATAATGTTGTCCAAGACACAACATAGGCAAGATGATAGTATGATATTTGAAAAACTTGTGGCCAAAATGTGACAATTGTGACATTGGTATTGACGACACTAGGCCATCATCGTAATGAGTGATTTTGATGTGTAAAAGATTGCCCCCCAAAGTGCGAAGTTAGAAGACGAGAACTAATGACTGAAGTACTTTGTATACTCTTCAAGCAAGGGTATGGACTTAGAGAACCTGATAGAAGCTTCACACAACCATCAAACAAATATTATGACATGTTTCAAACCCAAGGCAGACATACCTATTCTTGAGTGATAAAGACTTTCAGGGTATGGCCGCCATAAAATACACTCCGGATCCATAATTATATTGACAAAAAGGTATAGCCAATGAAGATACAATGTGTATCTATACTCCTATGACCTGAACTGATCATAGCCATGAAGAATACACAGTGGGTCTATGAGGCAACAAGACATAACCATGAACCAATACAAAGTGGATCTATGTGACAATATATGTGTCAATGTTCAAAGAAACTCCATCGCAACCTGGGAAAAATACATATAAGAGTGATGATTCAACCCAGGGTCTTCTTACTGATCTCGATGTAGTATGAATATAACCATGTGAATAGGTGTCCTGATGTCAAACATGGTAGAAACCACTTGATTACCAGTCAATGAGGTGAACCATTAACAGGTGCGAGGGAGATCACCATTGATGTCAATGATTCCCAAGGTACTCTAATATATTCCAATGAATGCAAAAATTTGTGGAATCATCCAATTAGAGGTCAATGATGTAAACCCACTATAGGGTGTGAGGAGGCTTGCCATTGAGGCATGGAGGTCCCAAGGTACTAACTGGTTTCTATGTCTAGTTCCTGGATAATGTGTTGAAGTCGATAGGAATAGACTTGTCGTAGGAGGGCCTTGATGTATCCCCCATTAACAACATGAAATAGACACAAATATGTAATTGGTGGATCAAAATAACATGAAATGACATGGGAATTTGAAACAGGAATTTGTGATGGTTGACTCTTGAGGCAGATACTTCCCTTGAACACTGAGGCACAACAACAAAAACATGACATTGACCAAAACTGGATGATGCAGTGGATACTATACCTTTTTTCGAGTGACCCAAAGGAGTAAAGAAACTTAGAGGATTGGTGCAGTGCAGAGGTTCAATGACTTAAAATATGTCCAAAGATACAATGTTGTGCTTAAGGGTGACTGTAAGAGTTACTCGTAATGTTCTCAGAAACTGCTTGGCTTGCTTCCTTCAATTTTTCCCCCATCCAGATAGACGATTACCTCTTTTTAATTTAACGAGCTCGAAGAGGGTAACACATGCTCTATATAACTCTCCTTTGGTAAGTCCCTCTTCCTTTGTTTAACAAACTGGAAGAAGTAAAGGTTTGTTCCCATATGGGCCCTTCAATGTATGATTGTTTAACGAGTCAAGAGAAGGTAAACTCGGTGGTTTTTCATATTTATGGAGTCTAAAAATGACTTAAAGAAGACTCCAGGGGGTTCCTTTTTTGTGTATCCATGTGGGTCGAAAAAATAGAGAAAATTTTACCCGGTGTGTTCTTATGTCTTTGAGCTTGAGAACAAACTAAGACTATGCTCGTGAATGTGACAAAATGAAAAAATGAAAAAAAATCTTCTAAAACCTGACAGTAATGTCAAAACTACATTCTAGGGGATTATTAAGGCCTCCAAAATATTTTCAAAACCCAAAAATAACTATATCTTAGGAAAAAATGAAATTTATAATAGTAAAATGTGGTAAAAATATCATATACCATTTCATTTGTGCAAAGATTTGTAGCAGTGGAGAATTTGTGATTTGGAGGGTGAATCTTGCATTGTTTAGTGCCAGAGCTATAGTCATCTATTTTGCTCACCATTTGGACTAGGTTGGTGCTTTTCTTCCTTTCTTTACTTTGTACGGTTCAAAATTTATTTTAAGGCAATGATTGGGTGTAAAAATTGATTCCCCGGGTTGGATCAAGCACCCATAAGGGCTCGATGCCCCTATAGAACTAGTGGGGGAGTATTGTTCAATTTTATAATTTCCCCTACAATCCTATGAAGGGTGCACCAATTCTCTCAAGTAGTGGTGGTGGGGGCACTACCCAATAACCACAAGACATTTGCCCCCAAAATGCCAGTGATCTCTCAAAACGTGAAGGGGAGCATTTCAATTTTTTAAAGCACCCTGGTGGCCATTCTAAGGGTGTGTTGGCACCCTTATGTGCATATAAAAGGGGCATTGGCCTCATAGAAATAGAAAACAATTTTTTGAAATTTTTTAATTGCCCACAAATCGCCGAAAACAAGTGACTAATGAATTTTGGTTGTTGATGATTGTAGGTAACTTCAACAATAATCATGATCGAGGGGAAATAAAGAGAGCATGAGATCGATGATGTGGCAACCTTGCAAAGTCCTTGATCAAGAGCTGCATTGAGGAATTCCAGTCTCCTCAAGTTCTTCAAAATGAAAAAAATGAAGAAAGAGATTCTTCTTCTCGAGCATATGATTGAGCTACAGAACGTTGTGGAACGAGGGTTCCAAATTGGAATGCAACTTCTTACCATTGAGTTTGAAGATGTATACTTCCTGAACAACCTCTCAAAAAGGGGGGCTCCCATAGTTTTATCCAGACAGAGGGAACTTCCCGCGCTTGTAGATGAGTACCTAGCAAACCATTGTGTCCCAGGAGCGAGACTAGTGGGAGGTAGAATCGTAATCAAGGACATCAGGGATATACCTCTTCGGTCCATTCTGTTTTCCATTATGAGTATAGAGGGAAGTATGAGCTCACACCTAGTTTCAAGATCACAGGTGGCCTATGGTTTACAGTGTCTAGAGACAACACTGTTTAACTGGAGTGCAGGGTTCCTTCAAAATGTGAAGGAGTAGATTACGCGATGCAGAGAAGGGCAGCATAAGCAGTTTGAGTATGGTTCATTTTTGGTTTCATTCTTATTAGAAATCATTCCTCAGATGAAGCCTCAGATTGCATTAGTATTACAGCGAGTGGGAGAACCATGTATGGAGCAATGGGATAGCCCGTCTCCGAGACTAGGCTCAGATTCAGAGTTCAAATTCATTGGTGATTTCTTCGTTTGGCTGAGACGCCAATTGATCGTGATAGAAGAATTTCCATATGTCAGAGTGGATTTCTGGGGGAGCATGGACCTGGTCCTTCCAAATGGTGTGGACTGGGATGCGTTAGGTAAGAACCCAAAAAACAATATTTTCAGTGTTTTTGATTTTAAACATATTTTATTTTTTGGCGTATATAGAAGAGTTTTTAACAGACATATCGTTTCAATGTGCAGATAGAGGAG
Organism: Picea engelmannii; assembly: GCA_009831015.1. Classification (NCBI taxonomy): domain Eukaryota; kingdom Viridiplantae; phylum Streptophyta; class Pinopsida; order Pinales; family Pinaceae; genus Picea; species Picea engelmannii. The sequence continues at coordinate 709,520 of ML777229.1, read as the reverse complement.
AAACACATTCGAAAGAAATTCCAGCACTGGGGCGTCACAGGGATGGTCAGATCATGGCAGATCAAGGGGTAGAAGAAGGAGGTCTCTAGGAGTTTGAAAGAAGCCTCCAAGGCCTCACGATGGGTATCCCTCCTCTTAGGAGGTGGGAAGTGAAACTACATATACAGAGACACGTCATGGGAGTGCCTGAGAGTATTAACTCTTTACTGAGGTGAGTAGCTCGCACAGTGATATGCTACTCATAGTACAATGTGATGCAGGGAGATTAGAGTTTTCCTGATGACATGTATATTCTATATGACGATGTTTATGGGTGTGAGGACCCACATTTTGCCTATCTATGTACCATTTTGATGTAACCAAATGTTTTCATCTTGCAATATATATATATATATATATATCGAAGTTTTTACAGTGCCAAATGATGTCTTAAATGTGATGTGTTTATGTATTGCGCTTTAATTTACATGTGATGTATGATATGATTTATTTCCTTTGTGAAACCTTATCTATGTGTGCAATACCGATCCATGATGTGATTGGCTAATGAATCTAAAATGGTATTGATTTCTCTTGGAATTTGTCTGTATTCGATAAAATCAAACATTCGTTCAAGGAAATGAACTCATAAGTGGAGATGTAGCAGGATAGGATTGCAAATAGCATATATTCGATTCAGTTGATAGACCACAAGTGGAGAGTCTAGCTTGATGATCATATGAGAAACACCTAGGGAGGAGGCTTCGTTTAAAATTCCGATGACAACATGATATTCTGCCATGTTGTTTGTTGTCGATCCTAAGAAAATACCTCATGAACTCACCAGCTCATCAGAGTGGTAAACGACCCAAGTTACAGAAGAAACATTTTGGGTGTGTCAACTAGTGCCATCCATAAACCTGAAAAATATAGGAAAGGAAGATGTCATCTGTGCATGAAAACACAAGATGTAGTATAAGTGGCTAAGGAAAAAACTCAAGCATGCAAAAGAAAAAGACACATAAAAAATACAATAGTGTACAAATCACACATGCTAGATAGTCTAGGCATAGTACTTCTTAAGGTAAATCCCATTCCGGGGCTCTCCCAATGAGATTCTGTCATAATCAACTAATGCGTAGGTGCCTCTATGTAAAACACATTTCACGATGTAAGGACCATGCCACAAAGGTTCTAACTGGCCTATCCCTAACTTGTCATGAGCCTAGTCATAGGCGGGGACTAGGTCTCCTTCTGCAAAAGTTTGAGGGTGAACGTATTTTTTGTATTGATTCTTGATCCACTTTTGATATGTCTCATTAACAAGAGCAGCATCATGATGTGTTTTGTCCAGTTTGGTCAGATGTAAGAAACATTGTTCTTCAGCAGATGTATAGGGCAAGAGTTCTACTTTAAGTTTCAGTGATGGAATCTCTCCCTCGATTGGTAAAACAACTTTGATGCCCTATACTAACTGGAAAGGAGTGAATCCAATAGAAGTTTTCACTGAGGTATGATAAGCCTAGAGAGCGGAGAAAAGTTGTAGATTCCAAGATGTCTTGTTTTCCCCTACCATATGTTGAATCATGGTTTTGAGGACCTTGTTGATAGCTTCAACTTGTCCATTTTCCTGAGGATAGTATGGGGATGAGTTCTCATGGTGAAAACCCAACTTGGCATGCAACTCACTCATCATATGGTTTTGAAAGTGTGAACTGTGATCAGTGAAAATGGCGTGTGGAACACCAAAGAGAGTCATGATGTGGTTAAAAAAGAAAAGAGATGCAGTATGACCATCATTCGGAAAGGTAGGCATAGCCTCAATCCATTTTGTAAAGTAATCGATGATGAATATTATATAACCATGCCCCCTGACTGAGGTAGACTTACATTGCATGAAATCAATACCCCATTTCGCAAAGGGGTTGATGGCAATAATGGGATGCAGTAGAGCAGGGTGGGTTCATGCATTTTTGTTAAAAACTTGGCAGGGTGGGCATTATTTGACTGCCTCAATACAATCTTTGAAAATCAAGGGCCAAAAGTAGCCAACAGATAAAATTTTCTGAGCTATAGCCATCCTAGAAAGGTGATCGCCACATGCACCAAGGTGACAGTCATTCAGAACGTGTTCAACCTCTTCATAATTCAAAAATCATCAGAGGATAGTATCAATACCATGATGATAAAAAGTGTCATCGATGATAAGGTAACGACGAGAATGGTGACGAATACATCGACATTCTTCATGAGAGATATCAGGCTGAAAACATTGGGTTTGGAGATAAAGGAGAATATCTCCATACCAAGGATCGAACGTGCTAATGAGGAACAGAGTTTCATCAGGGAGAGGATCTATGGGCTCAGTATATTCATCAGAAAGGGGAAGGTCATAGATAATATCCACAAACACCAAGGATTTTTTGGCTTTGGACTTAGCAAATTCAAGATCGAATTCCTGAAGGATGACGATCCATTTGGAATATTTTCCCCAAAGAACTTGACATGTCAAAATATGATACATGGGGTTTGAGTTCGCAATAACGGTGGTGGTGCGTAGCAATATATATTGGTGAAATATCTGGACAGAGATGACGACTGCCAGATCCAACTTCTCAACATGCAAATATCAGAGCTTGGGTCCAGATATACTTTTTCTCATATAATATATCACATGTTCTTCACCGTTTGGGTCCTCTTGAACTAACACCATAGAAATAGTGGAAGTAGAGGCAGCTAAGTAAAGGACATAGTATTTCATATAATCCGGAGGATGCAAAAAAGGTGCATTGGTCAAGGCATGCTTAAGAGCATCAAAATATCATTGAGTAGTGTCATCCTAGATGAAAGAGGTGTCTTTCAACAACAATCACATGAATCCTTTAGTAATCTTAACATAGTTACAAATGAAATGATGAATAAAGTTTGCTTTCCCTTGCAAAATTTGGAGTTGGGTCAAATTATTAGGTGGGGGTAAATCAAGAATAGCTTTAATCTTTAAGGGATCCACCCAAATCCCTTCCTCAGAGACAACGGAAATGAGGAGTCGACCGGATTCAACAGCAAAGACACACTTATGTGGGTTCAAACGAATACGGTAGAACCAACATCGAAGAAAAATGGCCTGTAGATGACCAATATGGTCTGATCGATTGAATGAGTGGGCAGGTAAAACATCAAGGTAAGTTTCTGCAATATTCTTGATATCATGGAAAGCGTATGACATAGCCTGCTGGAATGTAGCACCAACATTTTTAAGGCCAAATGGTATTTTCCGATAAGCAAAAGTTCCCCATGTGAAGATGAAGGCCGTCTTAAGCTGATCAGTAGATAAAATCTCAATCTGGTTGTACCCTAAGAATCCATCCATGAAAGAGAAAATCACGCTACCAGTGAAATTATCAATGACTTGTTCAATGAAGGGAGTAGGGTATTTGTCTTTCAGACAAGCCTTATTGAGATCCCTATAATCAATGTAGACATGAATGGTCCCTTGTTTCTTGGCGAATGGAACGAGGTTAGAAACCCATTCTGTCAAGGGGATAGGACAGATGAAGCCAAATTTAAAAAGTTTCTCAACTTCTACCTTTATAGCCACAATTTTCTTGGGATGAACTGGGTGGAGTTTCTGTCGAACAGGTTTAACACCTGGGTAAGTTATAATTTCATGCATAACGATCGACAGGTTGATCCTTGGCATTTCCTTGTACCTCCAAGTAAAGACATCGCAAAATTCTTTGAATAAGGCAGTATAAGAGACCACCTCCTCGGACATACAATTAGCACTAAGATGAATGTTTTCCACAACACCTTCTTTTATCGAAATATCAATAATGACTGTGGTAGAAATATTGCCTAAATTCCCCTCTGAAATGGTATCCTAGGTAAGTATAGGAGACTGTAGAGAATTAACAACATCGGGAGGAAATATAGAGTGTATATCTTCCTAGTTTTCTTCGAGAGGTGGAAGAAAAGAAGAGCGATGGTGGTTATCATCCCAAGGTACTTCGTCAATGTTTAGCATTTCCATGATAGATTCGACAGAAGGAAAAATTTGGGAAATGTAGTAAAAAACAGAAGACAAGGGATTCAACTAGGATGGCATCAAGTAGGTGTCGGGTGCCAATAGATGTTGGTCATCAAAAGAGGGAGAGGAAGATTGAATATCATAGTATGATGCCTCAGATGGACTAAGTGGCATGGTCTCACCTAGTGCATCAAATTCCATAAGACTAGCCACAATCCAATGGTCAGATGATTCCAAATATTGATAAGCCATAGTTGAAATCATATTGATGGTGGAAATATGATGTGTGGTAGGTAGAAGTGGTGTAAGGAAGTTACCCATAAGGATAGAATATTTCAACAAGCCAACACCAACACTTTAATATGTGATCCTGTGATCTCCCAAGAAAGGAATATTGTTGGTAGTGGGAGCACAAGTATCGGGTGTACACAAATCTAACTGATCGATAGTGACAATTTTACCTTGATGAGAAAATTGTACACACTGAAACACTGATGAAGAGATGACAGTCATAGCATAAAACCAACTTCTTATGAGTAACAGGTTGTAATCGAGGGGAGCATCGACCACCTTGATGTCAACTGAGACAGATTTGTCGCCCAATTGAACGGCTAAGGACTGCAAGAGCCCGTGAGGATGAAAACCTCACCCATTGAATACATGTAACATTATAAGGGATTTACTAAGTCTGGGGGATTTCAATATTTTCCAACAAGTCAAAGACATGACACAAGTAGAGGCTCCCTCATCCAAGATAGTTCGGTGGATTTGTTGATTGTGAACAACTACATCAATTTGAAAACCTAGTTGGTGAGAGAGTCAAGACTTATAATTATCCAGGTCAAACGTGATATCGTTGGACGACTCAGGATCAAAAGTGCCAATAACATCCAAGATATTTCTATGTTGACTTGGGCAGTGCTATAGAACTTCTAACGCAGACATAGCACACGGTTCTTGAGCCAAATCTTCAACAATGTTGTAGTTTTGGACAGCACGTGAACTAGGATTAAAAGTAGATTTATGGATAGTGCTCTTGGGAGGGTGTAATATAGATTTGAACGAATTTTTCTCTATCTGAAGTGATCCAGATGAAGGACTAATAAATTGAGGACTAACGGAGGATGGTGATGGATCTGGTGAGGAACCATTAGTGACCTCATCTTTGTCAGGTTTATCTAGTGTGTCGTATGTCATAGAGCGAGTGGTTAAATCAATCCCATTAAACATATAGATATGGGCACTTGTCGAGGCCTCATCTTGAGAATGGTTGAAACTGCCCCCAGGAGAGGGGGTTTGAGAAACCATGGATTGTTGTTGTGGAAAAGGCTGAGTAAGCATGGTCGGTTGGTAATTTCACTTAAAATGTTTGGCCACTTCATCGCGATGTGGACAATATTGAGTGTATTGATTGTCACCACAAATGAGACATGGGAACTTTGGTTTACGCTGTGGTTTCTTTTTGGTCGCAGGTGTTTGAGTTTGAGGTTTCGATTGGTCATTGTTATTATTCTTTTTTGGTTTATTTTTTGTCTTTTTCTTACCTCTGGATTGTTGTGAAGGGGCAGATTGAACTGCATTCACCTCAAAGAAATGATTTTGGGAGGAGGTATAGGAGAGTGTTTTTGAAATGGGAGGAGGTGTTGAAGAAGATCGATTTGCAGTTCCAATCTATTGGGAAGCATATTGGGTTTTGACAGAGCCAATAACTCCATCCTCATGTGATGTGGATGACGGTTTAGAAGGATCGGTAGAGGAATGGGTAGCATTTGGTATCAACTCATACAAAGTTACAGATTGTGAATTTACCAAATCTAAGTACTGAGCCCGAGAAATGGCTTCTTCCTCGGTGACTAAACCACCCATGGTGACATCATGAGCAATCAGGGGTAAAAGTGATTTAGCAAAACATTCTTCCAATAACTCATCAGGAATGATCGCTTTGATCAACCTTCATCAATGTATCCATTCATAAATATGATTAAAGATATGCACGAAGTTTGTCTGATGAAGGGAAGTCAATATTTCAGTACCCATCTTGTATCAAATGGGTAGTTGAAAGTGTGTGAGAAAGGACATGGCAAGGGAGTTGAAATATTAGAAAGAACCGCGTGAAATTTCAATATACCACTTGGCTCCAAAACCCATAAGTGTTCACTGGAAAAGACACAAACGTATGGAATCGTCCATTAAGGAGTTTGATGAACACCATAAATGGAAGGTCATTACATGGTTATTGGGATCTTCTCCAGGTTTAATGTCAAATTTCAGAATATTAGAAGGTAATTTAGCAAGAATCACTAGCCAATAAGAAGAATGTAGTATAAGATCATTCGTCAATTGAGACAAGTCCAGGAGATCCAGATTTGCAAGAAATGGTAGCTATCAGTTAACCTGAGGGTGATACTGATGTGGCATAGGGACACCAGTAGGACCGTAAAATGGGTTAGGTGGATAATTGTATCCAGTAGGTCCTCCTATATATGTTTGTTGCTAACAAGTATAACCAGGATTTGATGATGGTTGAGAAGCATTTTTCATAGGGAGGATAACCCAATGGGTTCTGAGGATAGTAAGTCGGATGATTTACTTTCCCATATGGAGGATAAACATTTTTCCCTTGAGGAGGGTAAGCATTCGATCCCAGAGCCAGATACACATTAGGCCCATGGGGAGGATAAACATTAGGCCCTTGGGGAGGATAAGTTTGTTTTCCTTGAGGAAACCAAGTGATGTTTGGGATGCCCGGATAAGGTTGTCCATAATCTAGTCTAGAAGGAACAGGGTTTAATACTCCTCCTTGTGGGTTATCATATGAGTTCCCCCCAATGTGGGTTTAGGTAAACGTGCCTCCTGAAGATACTCCCCAGGATTGTGAAGGGTTTCCGACAAATGAAGGTTTCCCCCCTACCAGAGGTGGACTAATGACCGGGGTGTGATTGGAAAAGGGAGGTTTCCCTCCAGAAGGAACATGAAAAGGTGGTTGTTCCCCGGGAGGGGTAGGCCTACCATAGGATGGTGGTCCTCCAGAAGGTATAGTTCCACTAGATGGTGGTTTCCCTCTAGTCGTTTGTATTTGGCTAGTAAGGGTCTGCATTCTCTGGTGCAAATATGTCCCAGCAAGATCGTGTGGAACATGTGGATCTGTAGAGTGAAAGTTTGTAAAAGTGGGAGTAGTGATCAAAGTGCCTTGGGTATGAGTAGAGGTGATGATTCAAGCATTAGGATGGACTTGTGATGACGTAACAATAGGATTAATGACCTGATCGATGGGGTGATTGATAGTTTGGACGGATAGTCCCGTTTCAATAGCAGGAGGGTCATGAGGATTAAAGGACTGTCAAATGGATTCAAAATGCTCATAGAGATCGCATCCTAATGAAGCCCTCCATACAGAATGAGAAGGTATGGGATTTTTATCTACTGCAGTGGTATGATGAATAAGAGTCCTATACGCATCACCAAAGATTGCTTCTATGGATCCCATATATGTTTTGGTAAATTATCTCTGAGGTAAACATGGGACCTCTTCATCTATGGAATTACCAAGGGAGTATAAATGAAGAAAAAGTGGTTCAAGAGGAGTTACCGACATAGGTGCAGTGGGAGGAGTGGGATTTTCAATCGTAACCAAAGCACTTTCTAAATTGTCTAATGAAGGAGAAACAATACTCCTAGTGTCAAATTGATTTTCTACCTCTCCATGGTAGTTGTCTTATGGAGAGTTAGGAGGTAAGGGTTGGTATCCTTCCAGATGCAGCCCTTGCATCCTACGCGATTGGAGAATACCTTTATTGTCTATAGGCTCAATTTTGGATAATAAAAACACACGCTAAAAAATGTAGGGCCAACTAACGAAAAGAAACAACATATGCTAATAAAATCTAGGAATCAAAACCAAGAAAACAAAATATTCTCTCAATGACCATACTAGTTGGTGATGAAATCCAATGTCACATGATCAAGTCAAGAAGGGGCTAGGATATGGTGGAATAGTTATTATGGCGACCTGCTTAATGGACTTGTGCCTTGGTGCAAGATTCCACACAGTAATTATGGATTTACCCTTCAAGGATCCCGAGTGAGTTTGACCACAGTATGTTCCAAGTACAACGAAGACTTCCCTTCATTTTCACCTTGTGTAAGTACCTAAATATTATGGATACTAAGGAAACCAACTCGCAATCTGCCCCTGGGCGAGTTCAGTTGACAGTCCAATCTGAACGTATGAGCAGGATAACAAGTCTAAAATCCCTTGAGAGAAATGAGGACAAGTGGATCGATAGAACTCCAAAGGACCCTAAACTGATTCGGAGTTCACGAAGCACCGAGACCAAATGAAACCAGTTGAACCTCAAGAAGAACCCTCAATATACGATCTGACCACTACAAATGGTTGAACCACAGAGGGATAATCTTTGTAACTCTCTTGAATGCGACCTTGTGTGTAACCCATGTGTGAGAGGGGGATCCTAAAAAGCCTATACGACAATTGGATTTACACTCCCTATTGCAAGATGCTAATGTTTTTTTTGAATAATTTGGATATTTGTACTCATGACCTAATCCAAAGTGCTAATCCTAGTCTAATGTTGGTGGAAGATTCTAAAATAAAAGTGTTCTAGATAAATTTTAATTAGCATTCATTTTGTAGTTGTTCTTTACTCAAGGGTGTATGCAAGTGAAACTGATGGTATTAGGACTCAATTCCCAAAAAATGCAGAAGAAAAAGATAAGCAGTCTTCTCTTTCAATGAATGCCTATTTAAGGGAAGGAGAACAAATTTCTTTTCACTGTCAAACACTAAGATGCAGTATCCTTGTGCAATTGTTTCTCAATCAAATCCAATGTAAAGCTAAAATTTTCAAAAATTCGTTCTAATATCCAAACCAATCGCTAAAATATGTCCTTTCTCTTATATGTGAATGACAATCAATTTGATGTAGAGATTCCTATGTCAATCAAACTTTAAGATCAATGATATTTTAGACAATCAGAATTAAATTGCATACAAATAAAAACACACTCTCGTTATGATTAAATAAAAAAGACAAAGATAACCAAACTTGCAAAAAAGAAACAAAAACTCAAAAAGAAATAAAAAGGGCTTGGACAAGATGACCTCAAAGATCAAATGGAATGGTACATAGACCTTTGAATTTCCTTACAAAAGATTTCACTCAGTCGGATAAATGAGAAGAAAATAGTAAGTTGACTCTAAATCATCAAAGACAAAGAGTAACTTCAATTTAAAGAAAAAATATCAAAATTCCAAACAAAAAGTGATCAATTCTCAGAAAGCGAAGTGTTGAAGGCCAAGACAAATATGTACTGAGGTTGTGAGGACTCTGGGTAAGTGAAAAAATAAGAAAATGAACCCATATATTGAAATCCTAGAATATTCTTAACAAAAAAGGGGCAACGCTTTGGTGTCAAGGGCACCAGAGTGTTACAACTCTCCGTGTAAGACCAACAGGAAGCGCCAACACTATGGTATCAAGGGAAGGGGAGTGCTAGACTCTTAAAGTTTAGAAGAATGCCCAGAAAATCAAAAACTCAAGCAAACTCAGACAATCAAAGTTTATAGGATGAAATAAAGGGCTAATCAACAGATCTAAGAATCACAGACACAGTATGGAGAAGGTCAAAGAATGAGCAAAGGCAAAAAAAAGACCTAGGAAAGGAATAAAAAATCAAAGTTCCTCCCCAATGGACTCATCAATTTATGTTATAGGAGAATCCCCTTGCAGACAAATGGATTTCCTCTTGGATACTAGACCCTTATGACCAAGACAGAAAAGTGTTATTGTGGACACTGACATTCCTTTTCATGAAGCTAAACTATTCAAAGAAGAAGAAGAAATAAAGGTAAATACCTTTTACTGATGTTTGTCCTTGCTCGATCTATGTTGATCTTGGTCTCCAAGTTATTCATAAGGTCCTGCAATAAAATGAGCAACAACAACAAGACATACTTCCTACTCTACCATGATTAGCTTCATAATGGAGCTATGAAAGAAACAAGTTCATGAAACGTACATAAACTTTAAAGGAAATAGGCCAAGCATAGATTTATATTAATGAACACAAAGTGATACTTACAACCATAGATGTAGGTGCAACAACTTCACCAAGCTCTCTTTGTCTAAATCCTTGCACAAATAATCCACACATAGAATGTTGATGCTTCAATGATATCTCCCTTGTGAGATCATAAGTTTGATGTTTTACAATGTCTCCCCTTTCACCATGAGGAGGCCTCCTTATATAGGCTTGGAGAGACCTAACCACTTGATATATTCTTGGGATACGTTGAGGATTGTTCTCCTTTAGTTGTTGATCTTCGCTAATATTGAGGCTTGACCTCAAATTCAAATCCAACAAACTCCAGATATGAAGGGGATTCTTCCCTTATTTCCCTCAACTGTCCAAAATTCTCTCAGAAAGGGAAGTGCTTCCTCAAAACAAGGCACAAAGAGTTGCAACTCTCCCCCATAAGAGGGTACAGAGCGTTGGCTCTCCCTCATAGTGTATAGGGGAGAACTGCCTTCCAAAAATGGTTTTTGAGTGGTTTTTTCCATGGAAAAAGACTTATACTCTTTGTCAAATGATTTATCCTCCTCAAAACTAGTCTTTTGAGGTGTCTTGTAAGTGTTCTTGATAATTTTGTCCAATACACAACATAGGCAATATGACAGTATGATATTTGTGACAATTGTGGCCAAAATGTGACACTTGTGACATTGGTAATGACGACACTAGGCCATCATTGTAATGAGTGATTTTGATGTGTAACACTCTTCTATCTCTTTATCTTCTACAAGAGTTGATACAATACTATGGCATCATAGTATTGGACACATGAGTGAGAAGGGGATGCAAATACTTCACAAAAGGAATTTATTGACATATCTTAAACCAATTGATTTAGATTTATGCGAACATTGTATTTATGGAAAATAGAAGAGATTCATATTTATCAGAGTTGAAAAAGAAAAGAAGAGTGAAAAGTTGGAGCTTGAACATACAAATTTATGGGGACCAGGCTATATCTCATCTCTTGGTGGCTCTCTTTATTATGTTACTTTTATTGATGATGCAAATAGAAAAACTTAGGTTTATTGAATAGAAAAAAATCTAATGTTTTTGATACTTTTAAGAATAGAAAGCTTTGGTTGATAATGAGATAGGAAAGAGGTTGAAGTGTCTCAGATAAGATAATAGAGGTGAATATTGCAGCAAGGATTTTGATAATTATTGTTCATACAATGGGATTGATAGAGATAAGACAGTTGTAGGAACACCACAAGAAAATGGTCTCTCATAAAGGATGAATAAGACAATCATGGAGCATGCAATGTGTATGAGATTTCATGCAAGGTTTCCCTTACAGTTCTTGGTAGATGTTGTAGATATTATTGTTTACTTAATAAACATAGGACCTTCAAGATATTTGGATGGTCGAATTCTATAGGAGGAATGGATAGATAAAAATATAAACTATTCATTTCCGAATACTTTTGGTTGTGAATCATTTTCCTGTGTTGATATAGAAAATAGAACAAATCTTGAGGAAAAATCCAAGAGGTGTACCTTTATTGGATACAATGTTAATGATTTTGGTTATCACTTATGAGAATATGAAAATCATATAATCATTAGGAGTAAATATGTGATATTCAATGAAAAGGTCATTTGCAAATATCAGTTGGAGGGAAAGAAATAAGAAAAGGAAAACAAAGAATACACAGTGCTTGATGAGATCACTGAAAAATAAACTCCAAAGGTACCATAAAATCAAATTGTACAAAAACATGAGAAACATGTAGCTCAAACCCATTCAAGTGTTTTCAGAAGATCTACCAGGTTAACTAGACCCTCTGAACAATACTCTCCTTCATTTTATTATTTCTTGTTGACCAATTCTGGTGAACCAGAAAGTTATGGAGAGGCAATGCATGTTCACTAATAATAAGTGGGAGAAAGGAATAAAAGAGGAAAGGGATTCCTTAGTAAATAACCATACTTGGGACTTGGTTCATTTACCTACAGGAAACAGATAATTGCAGAATAAATGGGTTTACAGGTTAAAGGAAGAAGATGGAGGAAAAATGTGGTACAAGGCAAGACTTATTGTAAAGGGATTTTTACAAAAGAAAGGTATAGATTTTGATGAAATATTTTCTCATGTTGTTAAAATGACTTTGTTTAGGACTATTTTAAGTCTTGTGAAAGTAGAATATTTGTTAGGTAGCTAGAGAGGTAGTGGGGGGGNGGGAATAGTGATAATAGTGGGGCATAGTGATAATAGTGGAGTCCATTCAATGTAAGGTGGACTACGTCCACTATAGTATTAAATAAGGCCCATTATGGTAGTTATATATAATAAATGTAAGAGGACTTACTAGAAGTTTATACTTCTAGAAGGTTACTCCTCTAGAATGTTCTTAAGTGGTTGGTAGCACTATATAAATGGGTTCAATAAATGTAATGGGATATGGAGAGAAGTATTGTATTTGGAGCGATATCTCAATAGGAGGATGCCCCCTCGAAGAGGCAAGTGAACATGAGAGGATCTTTTCCATAATAGGATCCATTGTATGGTGTTACCCTACCTCAAGGTTTTTCTTATAATAAAGTGTGGTTTTCATATATTCTTCTTGGATCTATTCTAGTGTATCTTGTATTCAGATCTTTGGTACTTAACAATTGGGATCAGAGAACTTTCCTTGGAAGAAATTATAGGCAATTTTGTTTTCTGTTTTTGTAGTTTTTTTAGGGGGGAGCCAAAGAGGGATGCGACATTCTAGATGATTTATGTTCATTTATGATATATAACTGAAGCAAATAGTTTTATATATTAGTTCCTCTCAGAAAAATACCCAATTTAAAAAAAACAATCGTCCAAAACAAAGTCCGGGAAGTAAAGTTATTGAAGTTTTAAAATATGTTATTTTCATGGGTTTTTTCATGGATGACCACGTGATTTTTATGATTTTTGTAGCAGTTGGGGATGAAGTTTCCAAAAAAAAAAATCATATATGAGTTCCTCTCACAATTTCACCCAATTTTACAAAAACAATCATCTAAATAGGATCTATGGAAATGAATATATCGTTGATTTAAAATCAGTCATTTTTAGGGTTTTTTGTGACCACGGTGGGACTACAGAGTTCATAACTTTTCATAGGGTGCTAAAATTTCTACCAGATCAGTGCCATTGGATAGATAATTTTAAGATATTTATTTTGGTATATTATATTTGGTATTTCCAATGGATATTCAACTTCTCATGGAAATTAGACGGAAGATTGAATCCATTGAGACAGGTGCTCAAAAACATCAAGTGATCACACTAGCAATGCAAGAGAGATAAATTATACAGGACATCAAGTATGCATATAATCGAGAAGAACATGCTTGACATAATGTTGAGGATTCTTGTTATGATTGGTATATGGATAGTTGTAATTTCTGAGATGAAAATCATTTTCATCTTCTATTTGATGACTCTACTCCACCTTCTATAGAGCACATCTTGGAGAGTAGAAAAGATATTTCTATGCACAAACTTCTTCATTTTTATTATTATCCAGTAGTAGTGGATGAATTCTTGGCCATTTATTCATACTTTGATCCACCTGACCAATGTATCTCTTTGGAACATCATTTTTAGTTGAATATGGTGTTTCAATATCTTCAACATGGAGTTCACATGAGCACTTGGACATGGGACCCTGGTTTACAGTGGCGGTTGGACTACTTCAACATGGTGGCGTGCATTTCTACATGGAACTCTGATTCTCTAGTCTACTTCAGAACTATGGTCCACATACCCTGGTATATGGTTTTAAACCGCCATAGAAAGCGTTGAGGACAATGCTTTCATAAGGGGGATGGAATGTTAGGTAGCTAGAGAGGTAGTGAGGGGCCCAGAGGGCCCATAGTGATAATAGTGGAGGCCATTAAATGTAAGTTGGAATAGGTCCACAATCGTATTAAATAAGTCCCATTATGGTATTTAGATATAATAAATGTAAGAGGACTTACTAGAAGGTTATACTTCTAGAAGGTTCCTCCTCTAGAATGTTCTTAGGTGGTTGGTAGCAGTATATAAAGGGGTCCAAGAAATGTAATGGGATATGAAGAGAAGTATTGTATTTGGAGCGGTATCTCAATAGGAGGATGCCCCCTCGAAGAGGCAAGTGAACAAGAGAGGATACCTTCCATAATAGGATCCATTGTATGGTGTTACCCTACCTCAAGAGTTTTCTTATAATAAAGTGTGTTTTTCATATATTCTTCTTGGATCTATTCTGGTGTATTTTGTATCCATAACTTTGTTACTTAACAAGATTTGCATATTGAACAATTAGATGTAAAAATATTTTTTCCCCATGGGGATTTGGATTAAGATATTTATATGCAACAACCACAAGGGTATGACGTCAAATGGAAGGAAAATTTGGTATGCAGGTTGAAGATGAGATTGTATGATCTAAAGAAAGATCCAAGGAAGTGGTATTTTAATTTTGACATGTTTATGACAAAACAAGGTTATAGTAGATGTCATTATGATCACTATGCTTATTTTAAGAGGTTAGAAAATGGAAGCTATATTATCTTTCCTTTGTATGTAGATGACATGCTTTTTGTGGGGTCTATCATGCAGGATATAAAGGCGATGAAGAAGAAAATAGTTAATTATTTTTTGATGAAGGATTTGGGTGTTGCAAAAAAAACTATTGGTATGAGAATAACAAGAGACATGAAAAATAAAAAATTGACAATGTCTCAATGTGAGTACATAGAGAAGGTGTTGGAGAGGTTTAGAATGTAGAATACAAAACCAATTAGTATACCTTTGGCCAAAATTTTCAAGTTAACCAAGGAAATGTCTCCCAAGAAACAAGAGCATATATAATACATGTCCAGGGTCCCTTATTCATCAATAGTTGTAAGCTTGATGTATGCAATGGTGTGCACAATACCAGATATTGCAAATGTAGTGGGATTTGTGAGAAGGTATATAAACAATATAGGTAAAGAACATTGGGAGGAAACAAAGTGGATTCTCATGTATTTGAGAGGTATTAGTACTCATGCATTATGTTTTCTAGGTTTAGACATTTTTCTACAAAGACATGTTGATTAAGATATGATACCTGATAAAGAGAGTAGGAGGAGCACCACATTGCATTTTTTTACTATAGGTGGAACGACAGTAATTCGTATTTCAAAAATACAAAAGGTTGTTTCACTTTCAATAATGGAAACATAGTACATTGTTGCTATAGAGGCTAGTAGAAAGATGATTTGGTTATAGAGGTTTATGGAGGAATTGGGAAAGAACTAGGAGAATAGCAGGTTGTACCATGATATCCAAAGTGCCATTCATCTTACAAATAACTTATCCTTCCATTCTAATATGAATCATATACACCTCATGTACCATTTCATATGGTATGTTTTGGAAGATGGAAAATTGAAGTTTGAAAATATACATACTATCTAGAATCTTGCAGACATGCTAACAAAGGTAGTAACTAGGGAGAATCTGAGTTCTTGCTTAGTTTCAGTTAGTATTCAAGCATGAAGGTGAATATGAAAAAATTTCTAGGTCCAAGGTGGATCATAGTCTAGTAGGTACAGTAGCAGTGGAGTTGTTGTGATCAACCTCCAAGGGGAATAATGTTGGTTGTGGAGCATGATTATCTTCCTGCTCCATATGCAGGTCAAATAAATTATAAGGTCACAGATCTGATTGTAGAATTTGTGTTAGGTTTTTTTCCCTTGGAAGGAAACCCTCTTTTATTTATGAGTTATTTTTATTGTAGTTGTAGATGAATGCTAATATTGTATTATAAGAGAGGATATTGTGAGAGAAATACGAGGAAGTTACAACAGATGTGTTGTAGGATGCATCCCTTCATTTGTTGGATAATAATAAAGGAAGGAACTAGAAATTTCTATGGTGGGCGTTGTCCACATTGGCTGAACCACATATATCTATGTTTCTATTGTATTGTGTATCTTATGTGTTTTATTTCTGCATTTGTTTTATTTTATTGTTCTACTACCATGCTTTTATAAAACAATTTCCCCATGGATTTATATGCATCTTCCTCTCTTGGCCAGTACACCCTTTGGGAATGAAAAATGCTAGAGTAAATAGGGATATCTAGGGAAATAGGAATCCCAACAAGTTAAGATTTCATTTCCCATTCCTCACTCTTCTCTCATATTTCATTTTCCTATTTAATTTTTTGTTTTATCTCTTTTCGCCCACTCACTTTACTGTTCAATTTTTTTTATAATGATTTCATAACCTTCAAAATTTGTAGGATTAATACTGCAGGTACTAAGTATTACACCCATTCATCGATTCAAATCTATTTCAGATCACATCTCCCCATTGAGAGTCCTTTTGGTCTCCAAAACCTCCAAGGAAACCAATCTAGATCAATGTCCCTTCTATTTACTTCTATATAACATGGTTCTAACTCTAGCTCATGGAAATATCTCTAACTTTGGATCTATCTCTAGCTTGTGGCTCTATCTATGTGCTCTAGTTTTGTCTATTTCTTTGTATTTTTTATTGAATTTCATCTTTGATAAATTTCTACATATAAACTTTGGACTCAACATTCATTCCCATCTCCCTCTCAATATTTGATATAGTTCATATTGGCATCCAATGAAGCAAATATGAATTATGTTATATGTTCAATGTAACTGTAGCAAGATATGCCATCACACATTATCCCCTCAAAAGGAAGTGTTGCTTGACTTCTCTTTCTAGGATTAGTTTCTTCCCAATATGGAAACAAATATTTGGTTCCTACACATGATTGTTAACATGTGAGGGAGTCCTTAAGAACTCCTCCTAGGATGTTCATTGATGACCACACACCAATATTAGGTACATCTTCAATACATAAAACATATTTTGGAAGACTATAGGTAGCAAATTGATTGGTGTTTCCTTTATGTATGGAATCAACCTATTTTCCTCCCCGATGGTGATGTAGACCTCCTATGTTAATATATCTCCTTGGGAAACTTCTCCTTGAATTGGAGATGCAAGCTTCTATTAAAATTCTACACTCTTCACTCTCGAAAACCTTCTCTTGGTTGTGCAAGTTCCAGGTTGAAGCTTTGGATGAATTTACCAACACTTATGTTCCCAATGTCCACTAAACTTTCATTGGTGGAATAAATTCTTCTCACTGCTACATGGATTTCCTAACATATTACTCCTCTCCATGTCCCTATGAGTTTGTTGTTTGATTGGATAAGTATTCTTGCACTTCATCCTCTAAAATAAATCTATCATATGGCATGCGGATTTCTTCTCCCAACAACATCCCACCTAATTCCCTTTCTTCCCATACAAAAAACTTGCTTTTGTGTACCAACAAATCATAATGTTATCAACTCTCTTCTTGAAACAATGAAAAAAAGGTATGTGTTATTTGATGGATAGCTCTTGGTATTGTTCTTCTTCTTGATGTGATTGATTAGCTTGATTCTTCTTGTGAGTGATGATATGGGCTTAGCCTTCAAATTCTTCTCATCATGTCCCTTCTTCAATATGCCACAAGATGTTTGAGGTGGTATTGGGATGCCACCTTAATGTATTTCTTCTCTCTATTCTTATGAGTAAGACAACTTTGGAATGTCTTTAACCTTCAGAAAATTGGTTGACATGGTCATGGAATTTTCCACTATTCCATCAAATACTATGACTTCATGATTATCCCTCTATGTATATACAATGGGGATTAGGATTCCTTTACCTCTCCTTCCTATCTGTTGTCCATAATAACCCATATGCCTTGGAACATTTCCACCAATTCCTTTGGTATTATGTAACATACCCGACCACCTAGAGGCCAGGCTACACCACTTAAAAAGGCTGCAACACACCCAACCACCCATAGGATAGGCACGCTGCAGTTCCAATACTCAGTTCTCTGATCTCTAATTTAGAAACAAAGGACTTCTCAGCAATGTTAGAAGCATGCACACCACATGCATAAGACAATATCCATGTCACAACATAAAAGATATAAACAATGTGCCATGCATAACAAATAACGAATAGACAGGCACATTAGAATACATATCTCAAAGATACTTACATACACAGTGGAATAAATTAAACAGAAAACACAGAGAGAACTCATCTTTGCAATTAAACGTTCACCCACTAGCTGCAGACCAAGGACATTCCTCCCAACCATGGATGTTGTTGCTCATTTACCTTCAACAGAAGGTCTCCCCCAAGCCAGGGCTATGAATCCACAAGGACGGGTCCTAAGCCAAGTCTAAATACACAATAGTTGTCTAAGTAGCTCTCATGTTTCCCAATCTCACAACAATCCTAATTTTTATCTCTCTTTCCCCCTCAGCCTGCACAACCCAAAGAAATGAAAACGTTTCTCTGCCATGCAATCCTTGAGGCTATTCCATTTCTCTCCAGGGATTCAATGCTACTGGTAAGGAAATATCCCTACTGTAAATACCAAGGACTCTCAACTATGGATAGTTCCATCTAAAATTCCATCAAGTTCATGCACACAAGCATCCATTCCCTCCTGGAATGATCAGTAAATCATTACAACCATTCAATGATGGCTCTCCTCTTCCTTCCATTCGTTTCCATACTCATCCCAAGATCACATGAACTATCAATAGTGAGTGAAGAGGAAGAAGAGCAAGTGAATGAGTGAGAAGAGGATGAACCAAGGGAAGAACGACCCCAAACAATCCCCCAAGGGATGTTTAAATAATTACATGAAGACCAGAGCCACATGGCCTACCTCCCAATAAGCTTATGTAACCCCCTCTTCTCCATAAAATCAACTATGGGTAGGTAAAATAATAATAACAAGACTTAGCCCCTCAAGCCCCCTCTTTCATGGAATCATAGCCCCCTATCTCTTTTTTCCTTGTTGGCCTTACAGGCAGCGATGTATTTTATTAATGTATGGGAAGTGTTACATTTCCTAGGAACTCTGGCCCCTTTTTAACTTTACCCTCTCACTAGCCTAAGTCATATTTACATAATACATTATAGTTTATAAGGGTTAGAACCGGGATGTTACATCCCCCTCCCCTTATTTTGGCACAATCCTCAGTGTGCAACACCATTCCAATGTTATTAACATTACAATTCTAGGCCCTCTGGCCTTAATTCACACAGGTAATCCAACCCAATCTTGTATACATAGGAACTATGGCCTAAAAAATGTATGTATAGGCATTCTGACCCAAAACATGTATGATGATCTTCAAAATTTATATTTCTGGCAGTGGTTCCAACCAACAGGCTCTTCTTCCCTCTCAGCCCTGCACAACCTAAATAAATGAACCCCTTTCTCTACCATGCAGTCCATCAGGTTGTTCCACTTATCCTCGGCTTTAGTGCACTCGACCAGGAAATTTCAGAGTTGTGGGTTCCAGAACTCCAGTTGTAGCAAGTCCATTGGACTTTCTTCCTTCCATGCCTTTGTCATTTAGTTTCTCCAGCATCGCCTTATTTTCTCTCATAGTCTAGTACTTTTCTAGATCTTCAACATTCATTGTTTTCTTACAATATTTCAAATTAGCGAGCATGTCAGTTCAAAAATTGTGCATAAAATTCTCATTCTTTCTCATATTGTAAGAGTAAATTTTCATAATCCAATACAATACTTATCTGTGCGGTTCATGGATCTGCATCCATATGGTTGTCTCATTAACTTGGCTCACTATTTTCCCTGACATACTCATTGTGTGCATGACCCCAATCAAGAGCTATAAAAGTCTCATCTTCCTTGTGGTCACTCACCTTCCAGGCCTAGGCTCAGGCATCCCCTTATCTGCTATGCAGTCCCTCATGCAATCCATCTTGCCTGACCAAGGTTCTCTTGCATAAGAAGATTTTTAGGGACACATGGTTCTCATGTCACAATAATAGCCTTTTCCATTCTTTCCAGCTTACATATCCAAAATATCATCTGTATTATACATGTACAGTCATCATGAGATATCAGTATAACCATTTCAAACATAAATCTCAAATCTATTTTATAAAGGAAAATGAAATTTTCCAAGAATGATCTTTTTGCTCATAATGGTTGGCTCTGTAGCTATATATATTAGTCTTCCTTATTGGATTACATCCCTTCCATATCCGAGACCATTCTACCTGTAATTTCTTCAATTTACATTCGGCCAAAACAATTCGTCGGTAATTATCAAATCATAATTCCCAAAACTGTTTTATGTAGGAAAAATAAAAATTCTAGACATGATCTTCTGCTCATAACAATTTGACACTTGCAACAATATGCATTGGTCTTCTTTATGGTCTTACAACACTGCCATATTCAACACCCCTTTCCTCGTACAATTTCAGCATTCCTCCGCCAAACAAATTGCCACTATCTCATGTACAAGACATATATTCTCATGGAAATGATTCAAAACAAAATGACAAAGTGCTCTCAGAATTGTTTACAACTACAATTCAGTTACTTCTGTTAATCCAACTATCAATTGGAATGAACTCATCATTACATACACATGTATTATCGGTCACACAAACTTTTCATAATGCCACAATTAATAAGATAAAAATCAATGTGCCAATACCCATGGTCACATCTACATAATGCATCCATGCATGGACTACATAATACCACATAACTATGTCATGTATTCTACCATGATGATTTGGAAGGTCTGGCCAACAATTCAACACATCATCCACACACTTCCTACTACTTGCCTAACTATTTGGTTACCTTCCTTTTCCACCCAAACACAACACCAAGAATATAATCCTTAATTTCTCTTCAGTGTTGGAAAAGAGGTTGCAATCCAAACATCAGATATACAGTAGATACCATCAAGCACTCACATAGCACTATATCCCTTCCATATCCAACGATATTATGGTCTCACACATGACTAACTCTATGGGTATTCATTGTTATATAAGGAGCATGTCTCCTAAATTAACCTAGTTATGATCCCATAACCAATCATAACATAATATGCAACTGACATTTTATCCAAGTAAATTCTAGAATCAACAACACTTACACACTCTAGGCTTTCAACCATTACATATCAATTTAAATACTGAAAATTAATTGAGGGAATCCTTACCTCAATCCCCTTCAACATGTATGCATCAACATAAACTAAATGCATACATGCCTGGTTGTTACCAACCTACTTGTTGTTGTCTGACCAACTGATATTTATAGAAGCTCACAGACTCCCCCCTTCATCATTTTGATCACCATTCCTTCCATCCTCATGGGTATTCACCTTGATGGAAATTATAAGCAATAAAAACATCCACATATTTAACCCCACTGTATCATTTTTCCCGAATACATAATCCATCCTTTAGTCATACTCAAACATTATTTCATAATAACATACTATTCTAAGTTCACTAGCATGTTATATGCATATCCAAGAATGTACATATGAAAAATTACACATCTATATGCACCAAGCATTTACTGTCAGCATGCCTACTAATGCATATGAAATTTAACTTCATTGTATGCTTCATGTACTCTAGTTCATTTCTATTTCAATTCACTTATTTACTTATCTATTTCTATTGTAGTTGGTTGTCTTTGAATTCCTTTAGATCCTTGATGCCTTGTGTGCTCTCATTCTTCTCATCTGCACTATGGTTCCCTAGGTTTGAACACTTTTCTAGCCACATTCTGCCTAGCCATTCTTTCCCACTTAGTACCATTCCCCAATGGAAATCCATTTTCATTCAGTGCCACTTTTGAAGTGAGAGAGAATTCCAATTCCTCTGCATTGGCATCTTGCTTCCACTGTGAACTCTTATTTAATATTTTAGATAGTAGATAAGTCATATCTAACAAATCCTTCCCTGGAACTCCTATGCTTGACACATAGAGATTATTCACACACCACCTCTTAAGTTATTTGTTTCCTTCTACATCAAGCTTGCAACTTTCTACACATCTCTACCTTCAAGGCTATGGACCCTTAATTTTCCTTTCTATGACCATTAATGACATTATTCACCTGCTAACTTCATGTCCCATGTGAGGATTATTTCTTTTGTAGTACCTCATCCAGATTTTGTAAGCAAAGTCATGCCTCCATGACCCTAACATTTGATCCTACTCTTGAATTGATATGGTTATACCTCTAATCCTGATAAACTTGCAAGCAACCATGTTGTTAGAACTATACATATCATACAAAAATTGTCAATTGAATTTAGAGGTACCTTTTCATTATATGATAATATTATCCTTTAATTAATATCATTTTTCCTTTTTATCCTTTATTCATAATGATCATGAATTAACTCTTTTTTAATCATGACTGTGTGTCCGTTCATTTTTCTTCATGATTTGATTGGCTCATTATATCATACTCATGCTTCTATTGTGTTATCAGTTCACAAACATATCATATTTTGATCCTTTATCAATTCTCTGTATTATTCTAGTGTTAATTCTTTGTCGAGTGAAATCTTTTTTAGGCGCTTCCTTCAAACCATTTAAATATGACCATATGCACAAAACCATGATCTTATTGATTTGAGCGTTGCCTCTTTTTTTCCCTTTTTTTATTTATTCCATATGACCACAGGTGGTGACCAGGGGCTAAGATAAGAAGTGTTTGATCACTTATCAAAAACAACAGTCATATCTTAATGTCACGATGAGCTAGATGGTTCTGATTTAGTTTGGAACTTCGGCTATTCGTGGCTCCTAAATTCTAGAGTAGCAATTCCTATGAAGTTATTACCCACCGAATGAGTCATAAAGTGGTGGTGAATGCTTGTTGTCGGTTAACACCTCCACTTACACCATCTTTCCACTATACTTGATCATTGGTTGGGAAATCTCCCAAAGAAAATCAACGATTAACATTGACTTCGGCCTTCGGCACTTCGCAACTTCAGAACCTTCAACCAGGACTAGATCAATGACCCTCTTCCTCTTTCATGATCAACGATCAAGATCCACTTTGAGACTCTGACCTTCAGAGGTCTAAAAATTCCCCGCTTGCTTCCTCCTGGAACACTTTTATCCAGAGTTCATGATCTCTCGACTCGTGTCCTCTTGCATATCAACGACTGCGAATCACTTAGGCTCTTTAGGCTTTGGGAGTTTCAAACTCTACACATTCACCTTCTCCCAGAGCGCCAATCCTCTAAACCACTGTGAGGTCTAGTATCGCATGTCTTCTAGGATCAACGGTCGATATGTACTCTGGCCTTCGGGAGTTCTCGACCCAATGAAAATTTTCACATCTTTCTCCTCTGGAGTGCCCAGTCTCTGGATTGCATGATCTATCGCCATGTGGAAAAATAATAAATGAAGACACGTGGCCCAATTGGGTGGGTGACACATGTCACATTCTAACTGAAAGTTCAGTACTCAATATGCTAAAAAATTATGGACACGTGGCACACATCCCATGTGTCCATGTCATCCCAGGTGACAT
This sequence comes from Picea engelmannii, assembly GCA_009831015.1. Classification (NCBI taxonomy): domain Eukaryota; kingdom Viridiplantae; phylum Streptophyta; class Pinopsida; order Pinales; family Pinaceae; genus Picea; species Picea engelmannii. The sequence goes on along the minus strand of ML777229.1, from coordinate 686,005 downwards.
CCGCAGGCCACGTCACTTCAAAATTATGGGTCCACATCACCTCCACATGACATCATTGTGCCCCACCACTTCGGCCCTTCAATATTTGGGACTTTGGGATTCGATATTTTCAATACTAACACACTTCCAATTCTCCTGAACTCCAAATTCCTGAACTGGACAATTTGTCGAAATGCGTCTCCCTTATCGAGCGGTCTATATTAACCCTGGACTTCAGGACTTTGGGAGATACCGCTGCAAAGAAAAACGATCCTTATTGATTTCAGATCAATGTTCCTCGATTACTTTGGGATGTCGGGTAATTCTTGTCCTATTTGTTTTCTCTGCAAAACCTTCTAGAGTACTAAGTCTCCGAAGTGAGAGATCTGTTGAAAAGTCAACAAGAAACATGTGTCTAATTTATTTTTCCCTTAAATAAATTGGACAATAAATATTAATATATTATTTCATTCGTAACTGAGTGAGTTTGATTTGTAATAGAATTATAAGTGTAGTTAAGTGAGTTAATATCAGTTGTACTAGTTGTAACTAAACATGCACTAGTGAGAGTTTAGTTAATCAGTGAACTCACATGCAACTGAAGATTCGCCACGGTTAACTATATGCATGTCAAATCCAATGGAGACCTAGATGAGATAACAGGTGAAAGGGACAGTTTGGCTATCAGTTTTGATTTGATCACACATGCAATGGATATGCTTATGAGCATGTGCAAACTAGGCAATTCGTTAATGATTCGATTGTGAGAATTCGAATTACAGAGATTGTGCAAAGGAGGCGGGCTGTCTGGACACGGAGAATTGACACATGTATTTGCTAATTTGTGTATGATAGTGTGATATGAAGGAATTTTACTGAGAGCTCTTGGATTAGAGTTTTGTATGAGATTGTTTCATGATTCATGATATACATAATATATGATAGTGGGGTTTTTAGCTTTACACTTTCCCGGTAAAACTTTTGTGTTATGTGTTCTTGATATTTCACATTGTGATTGTGGTTGTGATCATGGTTTAATTTTCCGCAAGAATAATAGTAGAAGTGATTCTATATTTAATAGTGGCATAATTGTTAGATCAGGATAATCGTAGGAAATACTTAATTTGTATTGAAATTTCTACATGGTATCAAAGCCATAGAAGGCCACAGAGTCACAAAAGTGAGGTGCGAACATTATTTCATTCTCGCAGGTCCCGTCTCTAGCAGGGTGAGAACCCTAATACTGAAAACTACACTCATTTTCAGGAATAATGATTCTCACACCCTACTCAAAGGCAGGGTACAAACTTCTTGAGAATTCTCATAGGCTACAGTGAAGCAGGGTGCAAACTCCCCTCACCCTACAGTGAAGTAGGGTGTGAACTTCCCAGGCAAGTTCGGAGGCTATACACAGGTAGGGTGCGAACTTCCCTCAACCTACAGTGAAGTAGGGTGTGAACTTCCCAGGAAAGTTTGAAGGCTACACACAGGAAGGGTGTGAACTTTCGTCAGGCTACTCTTAGGTGAGGAGAGAACCTCCCAGGGAAGAGGGATTGCAGTGGTTGAGTTTTGGTGGTTGGATAAAATTTGAATTTGAAAGATTTTTTTGGTGTGACACTTGATTCGAGATAGAAAATATCTTTCAATGCTTGAGGTTGGAGTATGCACTCGAGGGCATCTCTAACTACATTGCTTGGAAGGACAGGATGGAAGTAGTACTCAAAGACAATGGCTTGAAGGGTTACATTGACAATGATGTTCCTAAGCCGGATGTGACAGACACTACAAATCTTGATGCATGGAAAAAGAAAGTGGCGAAGACAAGGAGGATTCTGTTAGAGGGAGTACGAGACCACATTGTCTCAAGTCTCCATGGGAAAACCACACCACATGAAATGTGGAAGGTTTTGAAAGATCTATTCCAAAACAATAGTGACCATACGAAATTGGCACTCAAAGATAAACTCAGGAAGATCAAGATGGATAAAGGCGATACCATTCCAAAATATCTCACGAAGATTGTCCAATGTCAGGATGAGCTTGGAAGTGTGGGACTAACAGTCACTGCTGATGATTTGGTGAGCTTGCCGCTCCTAGGGATTCCCAAGAGTTGGCACAGTTATCAAGACTCTATCAATGGAAGGGAAATTTTTTTGAATTGGGAATGACTGTGGTCAGATCTAGTGCAAGAGGGGTTCAGGTAGAACACCAGAGATGGATCTTCATCAAAGAATGATGATGAAGAGGATTTTTCTTTGACTGCCAAGGCAAGGAAAGGGAAAGGGAAGAAATTTCATCCAAAATCTGAGTCTAAAGTCAAGAAGCTAGATTTTTCCAAAGTGAAGTGTTTTCACTGTCACGAACATGGGCATCTCGCTACTAACTGTCCACTGAAGAAGAATGACAAGATGGTTATTGGATCTGCAACTGGTGAGGCTCTTGTCTCACAATTTGAGATTGATTTCTCTTTGATCGCATGCATGGCTTCAAATGCATTGGGATCGGTGTGGTATTTGGATAGTGGCGCTTCATTCCACATGACGGGAGATAGAGAGTCTTTCATTGACTTGGAAGAGAAAGATCTCAAAATGCCTATAGAGATGGGCGATGATGGATGATATAGTGCAACTGGTATTGGTACCATTACCTTTCAGAAGGATTTAGGTAAACCATTTCAATTGAAAAATGTTATGCATGTTCCAGGTCTGAAGAAAAACTTGGTCTCAGTCGCAATGTTGGAGGACAGAGGCTATGATGTTGTTTTTAGTAGTGGTAAATCCTACCTACGAAATAAAGCAATAGGTCAAGTCAAGAAGATATGGATTCAAGTTAAGAATCTCTACATGCTGGAGGTAGATGGCTGCAGTGCCATGATAGGAAAGGCAGAAAAAGTGATGACCTGGGATGAAGGTGAATTATGTCACAGAAGATTGGGCCATCTTCATCATGGAGCCTTGAAGATAATGCAACAAATATCTACTGGACTTCCAATGGGAACACTTGCTCAGTTAGATCAGTGCAAGGGGTGCACCCTAGGGAAGTATGTAAAGTCCAACTTTCATGAAAAGGAGAATCATGCTTCAGGGATCCTGGAGAGAATTCACATAGACGTGTGTGGACCATTCTCGGTTGCTTCAACAACAAAACATAGGTATTATGTTATCTTTGTTGATGACTTTTCTCGTAAATTCTATATATTCTTCATGCAGAAGAAGGATCAAACATTCTCAAAGTTCTGTGAGATTAAAGCATTGGTGGAGAAAGAGTCAGGGAAGTAAGTGAAGTCTCTAAGGAGAGATAATGGTGGAGAATACATCTCTAATGAATTCAAATACTTTTGTAGTAGAGAAGGAATTCAAGGAGAACTCATAGCACCTCATAACCCACAGCAAAATGGGGTCACAGAGAGAAAGAACAGAAATATCGTGGGTGCAGCAAAAGCAATGTTGCATGATTAGGGCCTACCAATGCATTTGTGGGAAGAAGCATGAAATACTACAGTTTATGTGAAAAACTGTTGTCCTCATAGAGTACTTATCATGGGTACACCTGAAGAATCTTTTACTGGTAATAAACCTGATGTTTCTCATTTTAAAATTTTTGGCTCATCTGTTTATGTGCATGTGACCAAGGATGCTAGGAAGAAGCTGGAACCGACTGCTGAAGTTGGGATATTTGTGGGGTACACAAAAACACCCCATAATTATCATGTGTATTTTCCAAATAGTAAGATGAATGTTATGTGACGGGATATAAAATTCGATGAGGGGAAAGCCATGCGGTTGTCGCTTGAGAGGGAGCTAGACTTGCATGCACAAGAGGAACTTTTGGTTCCCAAAGATGAGTCTCAAAATGTGGATTAGCCACATGATGAGGTTCATGGAGTGGAGGAAGCCACTCAAGCAGAGCCACCCATCAGAAATGGCAGAAGTCGCACCATGGAAGATGACAGATTGAGACTAGATGTTGCACAGAATGTAGGAGCCCCTACTTCACAGCACAGATAGATACAGTCTCCTGATCGATTTGCTGGATACATGGCTCTTATGAGCAAATGTGTTGTGACTGAACCATCTTCCTTTCAGGAAGCAGTGCAGGACCCCACTTGGGTTGATTCTATGGTAGAGGAGTATGACTCCATTGTCAAAAATAGTGCATGGGAAATTGTCCCAAGACTGATTAATAAATTAGTGGTAGGTTCGAGATGGATCTACAAGGTGAAGCAAGCTACTGATGGGAGTGTTGAGAAATACAAGGTGTTGGTCACTATAATTGCTTAATTAATTTCAAACAACCAAGTGAAACATAAATTATCAACCCAGGGAAGTCTTTTGTTCCAAAGATAGCTGCGCACTATATATGCTCAATTCCGAAAGCACTTAGTGTTGTAGTAAAGAAATCATTCTATCTAACTTGCTGAAATGAACTGAAGCTCTGAATAGTATCACAGGAAAGAGATCTCCCTATTGCAATTCTTTATAGTTCAATTTAAGAATCCTGGATTACATTTTAAAA
>ML777229.1:637760-680061 GCA_009831015.1 Picea engelmannii | reverse complement strand
GGTGGCTTTGGGCAGTTCTGTGTTTCATCATCGGTCTGAAATACTATTCTGCAAATATGGACACTTCTGCACTTCTAATCAATGGTTAGGTTCAAAAGTAATGTAAAGTATTATGCAAAACGGATTAAGCATAAAGTAATGAGAAAGGACGTTGTATACCTTGGAATGATTAGATGAAATGATAGTATAAGTCAAAATGTAGGTGATGAAGGGTAAAATAATAGCAAAAAGTATGGGCAAAAAGGGTACAATATGTGGTCCTAACACAAGGCCAGGTTTGTGGCTTGGGAATTCTCACAGATCAAGGGGATAGATTATGATGAGACCTTTGCACCTGTCACAAGGTAATCTTCCATAAGATCCATCCTTGCACTCTCAGCGAAAATGGGTTGGTGCATTCATCATATGGATGTAAAAACTGTGTTCCTCAACGAGATCATTGAGGAAGAAGTGTACATTGAACAACCAGAAGGTTTTGAAACCTTTGACAAAGAGTCACATGTGTGAAGACTCAAGAGAGAACTGTATGGGCTAAAGTAAGCACCCCGTGCTTGGTACACTTATATAGACAACTATTTCACTGGATTAGGCTTCACCAAAAGTGAAGCAGATGCAAACCTATACCAAATTGTGGTGGAGGGTAAGATTTTAATCATTTTGTATTATGTTGATGAATTAATACTTACTGGTGATGAGAAGCTGATACACTCATGCAAGGAGGACGTTGCAAAGGATTTTGAGATGAAGGATTTGGGCCCTCTTCATTATTTGCTTAGTTTGGAAATATGACAGTGAGATGGTGAACTTTTTGTGTCTCAAGGAAAGTATGCAAGGGAGATACTGAGTAAGTTTCACATGGAGGGATGCAAACCCATGGATACTCCTCTTCCAGGAAATTGGAGGAAAGAGCATGCTACTTCTGGAGAGGTAGTGGATGCTACTATCTATCGACAGTTAGTGGGTTCGCTAATGTATTTAGTGAACATGAGACTGGACATTTTCTATGCAGTTAACCAACTAATTCAAGCAATGGTTAAGCCTACCAAACTCTTTTGGAAGGTGGGTAAGCATGTCCTGAGATATCTGAAGGGAACATATGAGTATGGATTATTGTATAGATAGATGGATGAGGTGAAGTTGCATGGCTTCATGGATGCAGATTGGGTGGGCAGCCCAATGGATAGAAGAACACATCAGGGGGGATCTTTAGTATAAGATCTACAACTATTTCTTGGTACAACAAGAAACAGAGATCCGTGGCACTTAGTTCAGCGGAAGCGGAATACATGGCATCTAGCCAATATGCATGTGAGGCTATCTGGATGAGGAAGATCTTGGTTGGCTTGTTTGGTTCTCATTTGGATCTGATAGTGATTTATTTTGATAATTAGAGTTGCATTAAACTCTTGATTAATCCTGTGTTTCATGACAGATCTAAGCATATAAATATTCGGTATCATCGTCTCAGAGATTGTGTGCAGCAGAAGATCATGTTGCTTCAATAAATTCCTATGGAAGATCAAGATGTAGACATTCTGACGAAGCCGCTCACCAGGAGAAAATTCGAATATCATAGGCACAGGATTGGGGTGAAGGATAATCCCTTTCTTGTTGAGAGGGAGTGTTGAAAAGTCAACAAGAAATATGTGTCTAATTTATTTTTCCCTTAAATAAATTGGACAATAAATATTAATCTATTATTTCATTCATAACTGAGTGAGTTGGATTTGTAACAGAATTATAAGTGTATTTAAGTGAGTTAAGATCAATTGTACTAGTTGTAACTAAACATGCACTAGTGAGAGTTTAGTTAATCAGTGAACTCACATGCAACTAAAGATTTGCCATGGTTAACTACATGCATGTCAGATCCAATGGAGACCCAGTTGAGATAACAGATGAAAGGGATAGTTTTCCTATCAGTTGTGATTTGATCATACATGCAGTGGATATGCTTATGAGCATGTGCAAACTAGGCAATTCATTAATGATTCGATTGTGAGAATTCGAATTGCATAGATTGTGCAAAGGAGGTAGGTTGTCTGGACACAGAGAATTGACACATGTATTTGCTAATTTGTGTATGATAGTGTGAGACGATTATATTGTACTGAGATATCTTGGATTAGAGTTTTGTATGAGATTGTTTCATGATTCATGATATACATAATATATGAAAGTGGGGTTTTTAGCTTTACGCTTTCCCGATAAAAATTTTGTGTTATGTGTTCTTGATATTTCACTTTGTGATTGTGGTTGTGATCATGGTTTAATTTTCCACAAGAATAATAGTAGAAGTGATTCTGTATTTAACAGTGGTGTAATTTTTAGATCAAGAGAATCGCAGGAAATACTTAATTTGTATTAAAATTTCTACAAGATCTAGGGTCGTCTGTCCTTTAATAGATAGTCTAGATGAACTCCGAGCTTTGGGCCTTCAGGACTTTTAGATTTTCGTATCCATATTTCTTTCGAAGTGGTCATCCTTCGGAGTGTAGGATCTCCTACTATGTATCCACTTCGATCAATGGTTTGGATCTACTTCCCTATTTAGAGTTTCTATGTTCGAGCACAAACATGTCACATCACTTAATTATTTTCAATTTGCAGGGGAATTCATAGGTGGTTTGAGGTAACCTACCTTTTTCCCCACAATTCTTCTGATGCTAACTTGTAACCCCTCAGTAAAAATGTGGTTGGGAGTGCAGGACCGCCTTGGGGACTTAACTCCCATGTAACTTGGTTCCTCACAATCCCTTCTAGTCATCGATCTCTCTCCAAGCAATCTGAAGGTTGTGACATAACCTTTTCTTCGCTTTCATCAGATGAACCATGTTCACCTAGCCTTCGATCCAATGATCTTGGATCTCTCTTCATCCCACAGTGGTGGTCGCTCCCAAATTTGAAGAGGACGGTCATGATCCCTTGAACCATTACAAAGGATCTATGACATTCTAAATCCTGCGTAGATTTTGCAATGCCATTCCTCCTGATCTTTTCAACTTCACAGTCAAAATTTGATCTCAACCACGAGACTCTGACCAACAGACCCGACCCATACTGGCCCGATTTTTGAACTAGAAGCTCTGATACCAATATGTAACATACTTGACCACCCAAAGTCCTGGCTACACCACTTAAACATGATGCAACACACCCAACCACCTACAGGATAGGCACGCTATAGTCCCAAGACTCATTTCTATGATCTCTAATTCGAAAACAAAGGACTTATCAACAATGTTAGAAGCATGCACACCACATGCATAAGACAAGATCAATGTCACAAAATAAAATAGGTAAACAACTTTCCATGCACAACAAATAACCACCAAACAGGGACATTAGAATACATATCTCATATATAATTAAATACACAAAAGAATACATTAAACAGAAAACATGGAGAGAACTTATCTTTGCAATTAAACTATCACCAACATGGAGAGAACTTATCTTTGCAATTAAATGATCACCCACTGGCTATCTAACATTCCTCCCAACCATAGACGTTGTTGTTCATTTACTCTCAACAGTAGGTCACCCCTGAGCAAGGGGTATGAATCCATAAGGACGGGTCCTGGGCCAAGTCTAAATACATAGTAGTTGGCTAAGTAGCTCTCAGTTTTCCTAACCTCACAACAATCCTAATTGACATCTCTCTTTCCCCCTTAGCCTTCACAACCCCAAGAAATGAACACCTTTCTCTGCCATGCAATCCCTGAGGTTGTTCCATTTATCTCCAGGGTTCTAATACTACTAGTTAGGAAATATCTCTACTAGAAATTCCTAGGACTCTCAACTATGGATAGTTGCATCTGAACTTTCATCAAGTTCATGCACACAGGCATCCATTCCCTCCTGGAATGATCAGTAAATCATTACAACCATTCAATGATGGCTCAACTCTTCCTTCCATTCGTTTTCGTGCTCATACCAAGAGCACATGAACAATTAGTAGTGAGTGAAGAGGAAGATGAACAAGTGAACCAGTGAGAAGAGGACAAACCAAGGGAAGAATGACCCCAAAATAGCCCCCAAGGAATGTTTACATAATTACATGAAGATAAGAGCCACATGGCCTCCCTCCCAAGAAGCTCATCTAACCCCCTCTTCTCCATAAAATCAATTATGGGTAGATAAAATAATAATAACAAGACTTATCCCCTCAAGCCCCCTCTCTTGTGGAATCATAGTCCCCTATCTCTTTTTTCCTTGTTGTTATTATAGCCAGCGGTGTATTTTATTAATGTATAGGAAGTGTTACATTTCTTAGGCACTCTAGCCCCTTTTCAACTTTACCAACTCACCAGCCTAAGTCATATTTACATAATACATTATAGTTTATAAGGGTTAGAACCGGGATGTTACATATTCTTTTCAAACTCACCAATATTGTTTAGAGAATTGTATACAAAGGGTGAACTTACAAGGGTGGTATCATTCATGGTGTGGGATTGGGATATGGGAGTGGAAGGTTTCATTTCTTCTTAGTTCTCTTGGATAGCTTCATGGAGCCTTGTCAAGTCATCCTCCTTATTTTTCAACTCTTGTGGTAACTACATCATCTTCTACATGAGCATATCCTTTTGTTATCTATCCATCGAGATGAACTTCTCACTAAGGTGTACAATATGCACTCTATGCTTGTACCAATATATCATGACTATAGTCAGAGACTCTTGTAATTATTCAAACTTCTTATTTAGAAACGACATAAATTTGGTAGAGGTCTCAATTTGCTTCTCCATATCTGCCATCCTATGGTTGAACATTTGGACCTCCTCCTTTGAGTGTTCATTCCCTTCTTAAAGTTTATCATTGCTAGACCTTAAGTATTCCAACTTTATTTTATTTCTTTACCCATACTAAGGTTTGAAATTTTCTCTTTAAATTTATGGAATATATTTCATTGTTTAGGTTGAAATTTATATAATTCCTTATTATCCATAAATGAAGGATTTATATCCCACTCTCTTCACAAACATGGATCCTTTGTGCAAGTTTATTATGATTTTTTTTCCTAGGATTGTATAGAGTTATTTGTCTTCAGAAATTACACCAGACCTCTATTCCAATACAATGCACATGAATCTCTCTTCTCTCCATTGATCCAAACCCTTCTCCGAGCTATAAATAACATGAACACAACAACCAACTACCAAAAAAATAGAAATGTGTTCAATAACAAACAATGCTTCATGGAATAATCAATTAGGAGGTTGGAACCAATGTGTATGTTATGATTTTCAAAGTCACCAATCTTCTCTAGAGAAATTTCTATAAAAGGCGATCTTACCAAGGTGGTCTCAGTCATGGTGTCATCTTGGGAAACGATGATGGAAGGTTTCATTTCCTCTCAATGGTCTTGGATATATTCTTGGAGCCTTTCGAATTCATCTTCCTTATTTCAAACTCTTTTTTTTTATATATCATCATCTTCTTGAGCCTATAATGTTTCTATCTATCCATCTTGATAGCCTTCTCAACAAGGTGTACAAGATGTACTGTATGATTGTTCCAATAGTTCATGGTTATATTTAGGGAGTCTTGGTATTCTTCAAACTTCTTCTTTAACAATTGTTGGAATATTGATTGTTGTCATTGATGTCAACCCTAGTCATTGATTTTGGACCGCAAGATTGACGAAGGTATTTGTACATGAAGGACAATGTACATGTAGAAACAAAATCCATGGATGGATAATATACATCATGTTGTTTCTAGTGGTAGGTGGCACATCACGTGGATCGTCATGATTGAGGAGAAATGAATTTTTGAAGATGACAAAGTGAATTGAAGAAGGAAGTACATGTAGGCCCTGAAGATAATTAAAGAAAAGAATTACAAAATAATAAAGTGTCAGGTTAGACCTAATGTTAAAAGGAAGGGACATAAATGGTATAAATAAATATCATTATACATTCATTTTATATACAATTCGAATTTCAGAGGAAATCAGAAGTAAAGAAGGTCGGATTTCAAGGTAGGATGAAGTCTTTTGGTCATGTGTTTTAAGGTATGTTATTTACAAGTCATCTTACCATTTTCTCTATAATTTTTTTTATAGAATGATTCAAATGGTGAAATTGGTATTGTATTTAGAAGACATATCAAGGTAACAATGGTAAGATTTTCAACTCTTGATTTTCTATAATTATGGAGATACACTCTGTGGAAGATAGGGTTTTTGACCAGCCCTGAAATTATTCAATAAACAAGTGTTTCGGGTAAAATAGTGATAAATTCTTCATAGAGAATCCAAATGAAGTGGGAAAACTTTTTTTGGAAAGAGTATAGAATTTAGTTTCTTTTTTACAAGTTTTAGAATCTGATGTTAAATATTGAGTGCGGGGCATTCTGTACAAGTTCGCTCTCTGGAATAAACTAGAATTGAATAAAGTCTACCATTCTTTCTATAACTTATTTTTGGGGAGGATTGAAGGAGTGAAACTTGGAGGAGTTTAGAGAATACATTGAGTAATATTATCTACATAATCAGAGTATTCCAAGAATTGAAGAATTTCAGAAGTCGAAGAAGTCTCGGGAGCATTATCAGGCTCTATGTGATGGTTGGTTGATAGTGATTATTTAAGGTAAAGTTTTATTATCTCTCATATATTATTGGGTGGAAGGAAGGGGCAAGGATGGATAGGTCAACCCTATCTTGATATTGGATGATTGTATCTTCCTCTTGGAGGTTTATCCCTCCCTTTATATTTGGAAGTTGTAGCTACCTTTGGAAGTCATTACTTCCCTTGAACAATAACTATTGATTATTTTTCATATATTGTGCATGGTGTATTGTGGTGTATTGGTGTAACTCTTATACTATTGTTCATTGCTCATTGGATATAATTGAATTTTTTAAGTATAAGTTGAAAAGGTTTTAAAATTGTACTTGATACTGATTCACCCCCCTCTCAGTATCAACAACAATGGCATAAATTTGGTACATGTTTGAAGGTTCTTCTCCATATTTACCATCCTCTAGTTAAACATTTCGGCCTACTCCTTCAAGTTTCCATTTTATTCTCAATGTTAAGAATTGTTGGACCTTAAGTATTCCAACTTTTCCCTCCTTTATTTACCCATGTCTAGGTTTGCAATGTTCTCTTCAAAGATTTGGAATCTATTTCATAGTTAAGGGTATAGTTTCTTTGATTCCATATGATCCATAAATGAGGGAATTATATCCCACTCACTTCACCAACATGGATCCTTCATGGAATGTTCTTATGATTTATGTTATCAGTATTTTATAGAGTTATTTGTCTTCAAGAAGGACACTAGGCCTCTATTCCTAGACATTATACAATAATCCCTCTTCTTTCTCTTGCTCTAAATCCTTCTTCTATTTGTAACATGAACACAAAAACCAATTGGAAACACAATATAAAAAATTCAATAACAAACAATGTTATACAAATATTCTAAAGGTAGTTACCACATTCCAATAATATGTGATTTCTTTGTTCTTAGTGTATCATTTTCTCTTATGATTGTCATAAGGACTTCTCTTGGTGGTAACCTACATAGAAGACATAGATGTCAATGCAATGTAAATTCTCCATCATGGTTGAGAAAACCAATGACAAGTCTCTAACTTTGTCACTAAGAACCCTATGTAAATTGTTGCCCAATATGCCAAAAAAGGTATTTTGAGCTAAATTTTTTGGCATCAAGTATTTTTTGCTCAATCAAATTGAAAACTATTAGGAAACTTGTTTTCCTTCAAAAATAAAACACCATATATTTTTTGTAGATGATAGGGATTCAATGAAGAGAAGGGGATAGATGCCTGCATTTTCCAGATATGGACATCCCAACCATTAAGATGAATGTATAGAATGTGAGCCTGAAAATGTTTCTAGATAAGAGAGTTCGCAGCACAATGAATTCAACCTCACTCTACTTAATCATTTTATGTCTATATCAACCTTTAGGAAAGTACCTTGAATTACAAATTAAAAAAATACATATTTATATTAGGTCCTGCTAATATGGTTGGAAGATGGAAGCTGTTTTCATATAATCAATGGATGGTTTTTTCAACATAGCATGGTTGTTTCCTTGTCATTTAGGTATTTTTCTTTCTTCATCAGTCAAAATTCACATCAAAATAAATAGGAGGGTGCATCATCAAGAAGATATTTTAGTTCGTTACTTTCAATATTTGACAACAAAATTAAGTGATAAGAAGGGATTTCATTGAAAGTTGTAACTAGAAATAGGATGTAATCCCTACAACCTTTTTTTGATTAGGAAATAAACCAATTCAACCAAATAAATAGAATCAACAAAAGCTTAATGGATTTGACCATGGTATGAAAGAATTGACTAGATGAAGATTTGAGATTCCTAATGGAGATGCATATATCTTGTACGACTATGTAAAAATTGTATGGATACATACAACCTGTGGGAAATAGAATATTCCCCAACAAATAAAATCTAACCCAATAATGAAATGATATTCCCTACATCTATATGAGTGTAATGTCCCTAACTAGGGTATATGGGGAATATACGTGTACTTCCCAAAAATATTATTCTTCTTTGTGTGATTTTATCAAATAGTTTGTAATAGTGTTGTTGGAAATGATAAATAAAAGATTAATAATAAATCATATAACCATTACAGATAGAATAAAGAAGATAACCATGGCATTTTATTATGCATAAAAACTCCCAAATATTATAGAAAGATTTTCCTCACCACTGCTATCTCACATAGAGGGCCTTTCTCCATTTACCTATGCAGACTTGTCATCCCTTCTTGATGAATCCAGAGTTAAAAATATTTATTTTTCCACTTATACGTGCTCTATCTGCTATACAACATGCGTATACGTAGGCTGCTCCACTACAACTCGCGTACATAGGTATTTGTGCTAGAAAATACAAAAATGGAGTCGAATTTCCATGTCACGACAGAAGATCTATGATCCTTGGCCTTCCATATACTGGAAACGTTCTGAATCGGCCCTTCAGTTTCATTTTGAAGGCTATAAAAGAAAAACTCTGAGCTATGGAAAAGAGGAGAAAGCATTCAACTTTGAGAGAAAAGTTACTCTGGAGAAGTTAATTCATATTGAGTCTGCATCCCTTTGTCCCTCAAGTCTGAACACAGTGTTCAACCCCCAAGCTGTTTTCCCTATTGTTGAGAGAACCTCATTGTCTCTCTCCTATGAGCTTGCCTTTGCTGGAGGATTGAAGTGGTGGAGGCCCAGTTGGAAGGAACTTGGTTTCTTGGTTTCGAATTGTGCTGACATGGAAGTCTGTAATGTTGTCACTTTTGTTGATCAATTATTAATAGAAATACTCCTTTATCGTCCTATTGGTATCATGAAAATATATGATTATTATTCGTGGGCATGTTTGTAATGTTTATTAATGGATTATTCTATCTAATGTGCTAACCCCTTTATATTATCACTATGTACCTGCTCTGCTTGTTTTTTTATAACTTGTTGCATGTATAAAGCTTTAGGTCGAAGTGCTCAACGATGGAACATCATCAATCGTTGGATCGAGGTAGGCCTCTTTCTTATCTTGCACATTAGTTTATATAGAAAATGTTGGAATTGAGTTGATTTCTGTAGTCATACCTTTCCGTTGTGGTTTACCCTTGGCCGTAGAGAGTTTTTCCCTCATAATAGAAATGGCGAGTCCATAGCGGAGAGATCTTCCTTCTAAGGGTTGAAGTAATTTTTCTCCTTCCATTGCTCTTTTTCCTTTGTGTTTCTTGTCGTATCACTGCTTGATAGATTCTAGTCACTCTGGGTCTAATTTTTTAGCCTTTTTTCCCTTGCCTAGCCTTGTTTTAAAGCTTGTACATGCCTTTTGCCTTGACAATCGCATATACACATGTGTTGTCTCATTGCAAGCTATGTATATATGCACTTTTCTCCTAAACAATCGCATATACCACATTCCCTTGCTTGTTTTCTTGGTTTAGTGACTATTGGGTGGGATTTGATGATTGTTGATCCATCTTAGGTCTCTGTAGTGCCTGTTGAGATTATCTAGGTTGACAGGAAGCCTGTTTGGAGTTGAATTTTTTGGGCATAGTCTTTCTCTTTGTTTTTCATTTTTAATTTGTCCTTGAGCTTTGGGTTGTTTCTTGGCTGCTTGGTATTCTACTTAAGTTATTTTTTTTATACATAGTAGAATTTATATATCAGATTTCTTTTCAGTCCATGCATTTTCTCTTCAATATATTGAAAATACAAAAAAATAGGCATTTTGCATTAGTTGGCATTTTTGTCTTTTGAATCTTTATCATTAGATTAGTGCATTTAGTGAAAGATTTCATTTTACTTTTGAATTGCAGAGTTGAAATTGAAAATTTCACTATTTTTATTAGCATATCATTCATTGAAAAAGTTAAAGTTAGACTTTGCATTATATTCATATTTATTTTCTTGCAGAGTCATAACATCATGAGTTTCACATCCATACCTTTTTGAGTAATCACGACCAATAAAATTTACGCTTTAAATTAAAATTGATTAGTCATGATTTTATTTTTTTAGGGTGCACAAACTAGCCTAGGATTTAGTGCCTTGGAATAGGATTTTGTGAGTAAACTTCTCCAAGGCAATTAAATCAACATATGTGTCTGAGACAGGGAGTTGAGAAGTCCATTGTATAATTGATAAGATTAGGAGAATCCGCTCACACCGGAGTTAATCATGAGGTCACACGAAGTTAGTTGAAGGGATAACCCCTGGATACTCACCTAGCTTCAGAGATATTTATGTGGATTTATTTGTATTTGGGGATCTTGCTAGTGCCCATACCTCTATGACAAGCAGTGCTTTCAAGGTTTCAGGCTTCTCTACCCTGCCCATATGGTGATCCAAACTTACAACTGTTCTCCTGTGCATCGATTATACATTGTTTTATTAGTTTCTTGAATTAGGTATCTCATAGGTTACTTGCAAGGGTTATTCTTCTTGTATCCTAGGTCAGATAGGGGTCAGACAACACACAACCTTTATAGAAGATTACCTCTTTGGGGGGATCCGACCGACCAGTTGTTAAGCCCACAAGGGCCCCTATAACTGATTCTATTACCTCCAAACTTTAGCGGGGAGTCTCAAGTCCCTCTGGGATGAGCCATACCTTCTTTAGCGAGGGAGGCCACTTAGCCACTTTAGCTCATTTGCATGCATATTGGTCGTTTGACTTTTTGGTACACTCTTTGACTACTAGTTAGTCTTAGGAGTCTATTTTGGGTCTCATCATCATGGATAGTGGAGTTTCTTTTTCTCCCTCATTCACTGCTACCCACCCCATGATGCCTACACACTTCATAGGGACAGACCCTTCTACCTTTTACAATGGTATGCAAAACTACAACACTTAGTCTGCACCTTAGGTCCCTAGTCATTTTTTTGTTGATATTCCTTCACCTGTGCAATCATCTCCCTGGCCCACATATATGAATCCTAGCATTGGACCCGAGGGCACCATGGATCTGATACCTACCTCTTCATTCGATATGAGTCGTGTCCCCATGGGAGGTTGGAACCTTCCCCCTTATGGATCCAATAATAACTATGCTCTTTCAGAAGCCAGTAATTAAATTGGTGCTTATCCCACTTATTACACCCCACCCATGTATATTTCGTCTGCCATGTAAGTTACTTTGAACACTTTTTCCATGAAAGGTCCTCAAGTACCCCCACATAGTTCATATGGGGAGAATCAATTTTATGGTTCAGGCTACCCTCTTTATGGGACCCCTTCACAAGGGGGCAACATATATCCTCACCTGAATAATTCTTATCCTACTCGGTCTCTTCGTAGACCTTAGTGAGGATGCCCATCCAAACATCTTTGGACCATTTTGGCATAGGCCACCACTTTTTTGGGCAGGGACAGGGGGTACACTAGGATCCTTTCTAGCCTGCAATATTTTAGAACCAATCTTTCCTTGGAAATTGGAATCAAATGCCGCAATCTACTGCTAGCCCAGTCACTATCATTCATATTGGTGCTCCATCACCCACTGTTATCAGACTAATTGGTAGGTGCGGACACTAACAGATCTCCCTAGATCCACCTGGATCTAGAACAAAACAGGACAGGACATCACTATTTCCCTAAGTTATGACCATTGAATTAGCTAGTAGGGAGGAACAAGTGACATACCTTTGTATCGCTTCCTAGGGTCTCTGTTTCTCCCACTTCACTCTGGCGCTCTGATCGCCTTGATGTCACAAGCTTCCTTTTGGTGACTCTTGGTTCCAACACACACACTTTCTTGATCCTTGCATGAAGAAGATCCAACTCCTCTTGATAGACTTGCTAGAGTCTCCAAGCTCCTATTTAATCTAGGTTCTTCACACAATTCCTTCACCAATTCTCCAATTAATCTTTCTTAATCTTTTCCATGATAATCCCATCAATATATAAGAGAGGATGAGATGGTTACTTGGATGAGAATGATCCCACAATATCAGGGAAACCAGTACAATGATAACCATTCGAATGCCAACCCATTCTCTAGAAGATTCCCTTCTAGAACCATCGAGACTTCATCTTTTTCCAAGCTTGAGAACAAGTTCACACCCTAGCTATGTAGCACAGTGCGAGAATTTTGCACCCTAGCTAAAGGTAGCCTACGAGAATGGGTCATTCTCACACCCTAGGATATAAGCAACTTGCGAACTCTCTTCAAAAATATGTTTTCTGGGAAGAGATGAATCTCACTTTTATTATGAGAAAGTTCTTATTAGGATCCTGAGTACACCATCATCAATACACCATCAAGATGAACAAAATCATGGGTAAAAGAATGCCCCCCAAAGTGTGAGGCCATAATCAATGACAGCCGAAATACTTTGTAAATTGTGTGTGTGTGTATGTCGGAAACCAGGAGAGCACCTAATCAGAAACCTACGAACAACCAAGCATCTGTAGAATGTCATACTAGTTCTAAGGCAGGAATTCCCATACTCAGATCATTGACAGATGACATTATAAGAATAGGTCATGGCCACCAATCATACACTATGGATCCATGCCATCAAAATATCACATAGCCACCAGGAATACACTGTGGATCTATGCAAGAAAATTCAAATTGAGATGACATAGCCATGAGACATACAAAGTGGATCTATGTGTCGCAAATTATACATATTCCATCGTAACCTAGACAAAAGAGTTGAGATCTAGGGTCTTCAATCCCATCGCCCGAAAGTACGAATATAACCATGTGATTACATGTGTTGAAGTCGAACATGGTAGAAACCACTTGATTACCGGTCATTGATGAAACCATTAACAAGTGCAAGGGAAATCACCAT
The DNA here is from genome assembly GCA_009831015.1 of Picea engelmannii. NCBI lineage: Eukaryota > Viridiplantae > Streptophyta > Pinopsida > Pinales > Pinaceae > Picea > Picea engelmannii. The sequence continues at coordinate 666,739 of ML777229.1, read as the reverse complement.
TAATGTCAATGACTCCCAAGGTACACTAGTACAATCCATTGAATGTGAATGAATGAGTTGAGGTCGAACATCTAACAAAATCTTTTGATCAGGGGTCAATGATGTAAACCCACAGTCGAAAGCAAGGAAACCTACCATTGAGGCATGCAAGTTCTAAGGTACCAAAGAATTTCTAAGTCTTGTTTCCGGATAATGAGCTGAAGTCGACGGAACAAAACTCATCATAGGAGGGCCTTGATGTATCCCCCATCAATGACACGAAATGAGTAACAGATTTTGAAGGTGAAATAGAGCATGATATAAGTTGGACTGGACACAGGGAAGGCCGACACGGAGAAAATGGACAACTACAGATGGCCGCCTCAATAGAGGTTTCAGATGAACTTCTCTTGAACATATGAATGACACGACCAACAATTTGGAAGCATTGACTCAAAGACGACGCAGGGTATGACCTTGTAGCAAATTGAATGAGAGACAAATGGATTTCCCGAACCGGCTTCAAATAATGAATAGGGGGGTGTCATGTTCAAGAGTGACACTTACTGCCAATTAATATGAATACAAGAACACATCCCTTTCCCAAATTTTTCCCCACCATTTTTGGCGAGTACCTCTTTATTTTTACGCAAGCTTGAGGAGGATAACATATGCTTGTTGATATAATCTCATCCTTGGGATAAGTTCTTCGGAGTATGTTTAACGAACCCTAGGAAGGAGTGGTTCAGTCCCATTACGGGTCTGTCGATGTTTGTTTAACGAGTCCAAAGATAGAAAACTCGAAGGTTTTTCATGATTATAGAGTCCGGAAAAACACTTAAAAGAGAACTCTCTTAGTTCCTTTTTCGTAAAATATTCTAATGAGACCAAAAAAGAGATAAATTATCACCCAACAGATGTTTTCTTCAAATACTTTAATGAGCATGAAAATAACAAGGTCGCTCGGCAATCTTTTCATGTTTAGAGAGTCTGAAAAGAGATTAAAGAGGATTCCAAGGGGGTTCCTTTTTCCTATAACCTTGTTGAGCCCGAAAAAGTGATAAAAGTGTGCTTGATCACATTCTCGAGGTTCTGTACAAAAACCATAAAAAACAATCAAAACATGCGATGAAGAAGAAAAAATATCTGCATCCCTGTGCATGAACATCGAAGTCGTTATGCCTACAAAAGTCGTACTCAAAAGGGTATTAGACATTAGGTTTTAATAAATAAACAATTATAAAATCCAATAACAAATGGTAAAAGTAAATATAAAGGGGTAAAAGTTCTTTTTACCATAATAATTTTAACTTTACCAATATTTGAGTCCAAAACCCCTCTTTTGCCCTTGAATTTTGGCACTTGATTGCGGGAGTTACGAGCATCCATTTCACGAACCGTCTCTGGCAGTGAGGTAAGATCCTTGTCCTCTACCTTTTCATGGTTTGATTTTTCATTTTCATTGGCAAAAAACATAGTTTTGAGTTTATTTTGGGGGTTAAAATTGCGCTTAGCTATTCTCGTAGGCCATCCACACGGGACCTGCGAGAATGCCTCATTCTTGCAGGTGACCCCAAAGGCACCTATGAGAATCTCGCATTGTGCTTAAAGGGAACCTGTGATAATCGCAAAGTGGAATTTGTTTTTAAAGTTTTTCTCAATGACAAGATACCAAGTGTTGAATAAAGCTATTAACTTTCTTCTTATGCTTCTTATGCAGGTATTTGGCCATCACCATTGTTCTAGAATGGTGTGAAAGGGAGCACGAAGAAGATGATGCCATTGCCAAAAATCATCTGACCACCATTGCCACTTTACGAGACTATGGTCTTCTGAAATTATTTCGTATCCCGGGTATGAGGGCCCAAGTTAGGTTATTGGAGTACCTTGTGCATATGTGGGATCCCGACCAGCAAGTATTCCATGTAGGGGCCCACACATTGTACTTGGATATTGAGGATATTTACTTCTTGAAAGGACTATCACAACATGGGTACCACACGAGTCTGACTGGTAGCAGAGATGGTGGGCTGCCCATGAGTGAGTATTGTCACTTGCACTGTGTCCCAGAGGTAGAGAGGAGCAAAGGGAAAGTAGCCATTTGGGGAGTGCAGGATTTGACCCTCCACACTATTTTTTTCACCATTTATCATATGGTTGGGAGCGCTACTCCTCACATGGCTCTCTATAGCTACTTTTAGTATGCCATAGAGTGTACTGAGCCTTGGGTTTTTAACTGGGCAGACTCAATGCTTCGTAGCATGAAGAGGCAGTTGACCAAATGCAGACGAGGTAACCTAAAGAAATTCAGGTACGGGTCTTTGTCGGTGTCCTTCTTCCTTGAGAGGGTTCCCTTGCTAAGGCTATAGGTTGAGTGGGGTTTACCGGCTCCAACAGATCCAAGAATGTTGAGGTGGTGTCAGTTCATGGCCCGGCACGTAGCTGGACCAATAATCAAATATAATGATGCCTTCTTCGACTGGTTGTGACCACAAATGTTGATGATAGATGATTATTCTTATGTCAGGTTGGACTTCCAAAGAGATCCGGACTTGGTCCTGCCCGAGGGCACTCAGTGGGGGGATCTTGGTAAGAAGTACACATTTTTTTTCTTTTTAAATGTTTTTGTGAATTTTATCATATGAAAATGTTTTTTAATGTTCATCCAAGGTCTAAATACAAAATTCTTTTTTGATGACATAGACGTGGGACCTTACCGACCTCCTAGTACTTATCCTATTCAACGACAAGGAGAGGTGGCACTAGTGCCATGATGGGACATCGAAGATTATGAAGTGGTAGAACAAAACCTGGAGGGCTTGACAGCAGATATTCCGTACATGCCCCTTCGAGAGGTTCCACAACGTTATCAGCGTCATACAGTAGGAGTGTCAGAGTCCATTGGCCGACTGCTTCATAGGGTTTCCCAGGAAGTCATGTGTTACCATGAACGTCATCCATGACGTCACTTTGTAGAAGCTAGGAGCTTCAGATTTTGAAATTTTGGTACTCGGACAGAACTTTTTTGTAAAAACTCTTTTGATCGTTATATATACATACGACTTCTACCAGTTTATCTTGTGTTGTGTAAAAATTGATGTGATTGATTTATAAATGACCCAAATGTCTGTCTAATACATAGTTAGCTAATGCATTAGTTAATGTATTTAGACGTCTAGGAATATGTTGATATTCAATATAATCAAAATAACGTTCCAAGAGGTGAATTCAAAAATACACCCGTAACAAAGTAGGACTTCGAATAGTATATACATTACTTAACTGTAGTACTATGAGCTGTGAATCGAGTCGCACAACAAAATGATAGATTTCGAGAGAGATAGCATCAATCAACAATTCGATAACGACGCTATACTCTGCAATATTGTTGGTCACATGGCCGAGACACACACCTCGTAAGGAGACAAGTTTGTTTGTAGGGGCGTAAATTTCCCATGCAATGGAAGCAAGGTTCTGAGTACTATGGCTAGCGCCATCAACAAAGCCAATGTAGGGTAGCAAAGACTCCGACATCTGGAAATAAAACACAACATCACACAAGGGAAGAGACTAGATAATGACAAAAGCAAGCTACAATAACACACAATAAGTATGATACAATAAAAATATAGGTACTCGTGCACAGGTGATATTATTCATAGTACTTCTTCAAGTACAACCCATTTCTGGGTTCACTCAAAGGGATACCATCATAATCTACTAACTCATAAGCCCCTTTTTCCAAAACTTGTCTAACGATATAAGGACCTCACCACATGGCTTCGAATTTTCCATCTCCTAGCATATCTCGATCTTGTTCATAGAGGAGAATGAGATCTCCTTCGGAGAAAACACAAGGCTTGACATGTTTGTCGTATTGGGCCTTGACACATTTTTTCTGAGATTCTATGACTAGGGTAGCATCGTCTCGAGTTTCGTCTAATCGCAGAAGATACAATAGACATTATTCCTTAGCAGAAGTGTTTGGTAGGAGTTCAATAGCTAGTTTTAAAGAGGGTATCTCTCATTCAATCAGGAGAATGGCTTCCAAACCATAGACTAACCGGAAAGGTGTAAACCCAGTAGTGGACTTGACGGATGTCCAGTAAGCTCACAATGTCGAAAATAACATTGTGTTCCAACTTGTTTTTTGAATCCCTATCATTCGTCGGAGCATAGTTATGAGAACTTTGTTAATTGCTTCGACTTGGCCGTTGGCTTGTGGGTAATAGGGCATTGAGTTTTCATGGAAAAGAACCAACTTTTCAGTAAGTTTAGACATCATGAAGTTTCGAAAGTTGCTACCGTGATTAGTGACAATAGCCTAGGGAACACCAAAACGAGCTATGATGTGATTAAAAATGAATAATGTTGCAGTCTTTCCAGTGTTGTCAAATGTTGGCATCGCCTCAGCCCATTTCGTAAAGTAATCTATGGCTACAATAATGTATCCATGCCCCCCAGCTGAGTGGGGGTGACATGTCATGAAATCAATGCCCCATTTTGTAAAGGGATCGACGAAGACCACAGGGTGAAGAGGAGCGGGATGTGACCGTATCTTATGATTATAGGTCTGGCAAGCATGGCATTTTTGGATGGAGATTATGCAGTCTTTAAATAAAGAAGGCCAAAAATACCCTGCTCATAAGATCTTCTGGGTAGTAGCATACCCAGACATATGACCACCACAGGCTCCAGAATGGTAGTCATTTAGAGCTTTCTCGGCTTCATCGAACATTAGGCAGCATCAAAAAGATGAGTCAATCCCCCGACGATAAAGAGTATCCCCGAGGATAATATATTGACAGGCTTGGTAGCATATTTGACATTGGTCAGTACTAGACAAAGTTGGCTGGAGATTCTGGGTTTGGAGATATATGATGATATTGTCATACCAAAGATCATCAGAGCTGATGAGGAAAAGGGATTCATCGGGTAAGGAATCAACTGCTACATTTTCCGTTTCAGAATAGGGAAAGTTGCATATCAACTCAACAAAGACTAAGGATTTCTTGGACTTGGCGCGTTCGAATTCCAAGTCAAACTCCTGGAGTATCACAGTCCATTTGGAGTATGTTCCCCCTAGCAATTGACGTGTGAGAATGTGTTGCATAGGGTTGCAGTTAGAAATCACTGTAGTCTTGTGAGAGAGGAACTAGTATCGGAAGTGTTGGATGGCTTGGACGGATGCCAACGCCAGTTTTTTGACATGTAAATACTTGGTTTCAGTAGGCGTTAGACTTTGACTCAAGTAATATATAACATGTTCATCGATAGCATCATCCTCTTGGATGAGAACCATACCAATGGTGTAATCCAAGGCTGCAAGGTAGAGGAAATAATCGCGAATATAATCAGGGGGAAAGAGAAGCAGAGCACGTATTAGGGACAATTTCAAAGCTTCGAAATCTTTGTTTATGATGGTATCCCAGACGAACTCATACCCCTTTTTTAGGAGCCACGTAAATCCACAAGTTCTCTCGGCGTAATTTGGGATGAAACGACGAAGAAAGTTTTCTTTCCCCTGCAAACTTTGTAACTGGTGAAGTGTAGAAGGAGGAGGGAGATTAAGGATCGCCTCAACCTTTAAGGGATCTACCCTGATCCCTTGATGCAAAACAATAAATCCTAGAAGTCCGTTGGATTCCACGCAAAAGATACACTTGTGAGGATTCAAATGTATATGGTAAAATCGACAGCAGATGAAAATGGCTCAGAGGTGGGTTGGATGATTGACTCGGTGCATTGAGTGAGTGGGTAAATCATCCAGATATGGTTGCACGATGTTCTTGATATCATGGAAGGCATAAGACATAGCACGTTGAAAAGTTTCACCAACGTTCTTGAGACTGAAGGGGAGTTTCCAATAGGCAAAAGTACCCCAAGGACAAATAAAAGCAGTCTTATGTTGATCCACGGGAACAGTGTTGATTTGATTATACCCAGAGAAACCATCCATCAGAGAGAAGATTTCACTTTTGACACAATCGTCGACAATCTGATCGACGAAGGGGGTAGGAAAGTTGTCTTTGGGACAAGCTTCGTTGATATCCCTATAATCAATGCATACATGGATTGTGCCTTGTTTCTTGTCGATCGGGACAAGATTAGAAAGCCAGTCAGTGAGGGACACTTGGTAAATAAAGTCGGCTTTGAGAAGTTTCTCGACATCGAGTTTGATAGCAATCGCTTTACGTGGGTGAACTGGACGAAGGCACTGCTAGACGGGTTTTGTAGTGTAACTTTTGCTAGACCAAGGCTTATAACGCAAAATATAACAATCAGTATACACTTACGTTTGATTTATATTACACATACAGTCCAATATATACTCCACATGCATTTAACAATTAAACACATTCAACACAGAGTATTCATGTGATTTACTACCATAATCAGCAAGCAATTCGCTTTTCATATTAATTCATATACACAGCGGAAAACATGATACATAATATATATACAGCATAGTCATTCCAAAATGTGATAAGAGCATAGTTAGATACTTATCTTGTAACAGTAGAGAAATCCACCCACCAAATGCAGGCCTTCCATGAACCTCCCAACCGTAGACTGCACTGCTCCTCAAATCAACAATGGTCACCCTTGAGCTGGGACTGAGCTCCACCCCAGGGCAAGGAATCCTAGACTAGGCTGAAGTTACAAGGGAAACAACACAAAAATATCTGGAAGGATTCTTCCCAAAGATGCCATCTTACGCCCACTACTACCAGACTCTCATTCCCCACATGCCTATTCCATCGGGGAGTATACACCTTCACACGCACAGTCCATCGGTGCTAACCTCCCTCTCTGGGCCTCGGCAACAGGCTGGATAAGGAAGTCTCAGAGCTCATAGCTGGTGCTGGGAACTTTCTGGAAGAAACCACTTCCCATCAAACTCTTTCACCTGGAAAGAGTTTCTCACAGGCCAACAAGCCTCACGCAGTCCAGAACTATGTGCCACAACAAACACAGGGAAAAAAAACACAGGCTTCCCAAGAACCGGTTCAACAGTCACAGGGTGTTCTCATGGTCAAGATTTCAGAACAGGGCTCCACGCACAAGCTCACTCATCTTTTCCTGGGCAAACCGAGACTCTACCCCGAAATTGACATGGACATTTCGTTCGGGGAATGCACACACTGGTTTTCTCTCACAGATAGACTCCATGGCTCTGAACAAGGGTAAACATGCATTCTTTAGCACCCCACACAGGCTTCCTCCCTGTAACAGACATACACGAGGTCTCTTCCAGACTGGCTCGTACCCCTCCTGTTCAGGGTAGTCGAGTCGAAATGGAATGCGAGAGCCCCCACCCCACGGTTGTTCCTTTCTATTTTATTTGCATGTGTTCCATACGCATGCCTCCCTGTACACACCTTTCCTTTTTGCTAGGAACTTAGGATAAAATAATATGCACATGGATTTTTAGGAAATAATATTAAAATATTATTCCAAGCCTAAGCCCCTAGGCTCAACACTCAGCCCCTTTCCCACCTTCCAACCCCTAGTTTCTTTCCCACTCTGTGGATGCTCAGTCCCCCTTCACTCATTCATCGTGGTCGGTCTGCACCTGGCGGTGTTTATATTTTATTAATCATTCTGCATATATACAAGTACAACAACAGGCTCCTGGCCTTCAACACTTAGGCTCCCTAGCCTAACAAACACATAATCCTACCAACTTATACAAAACTTGGCTCACCAGCCTATAGAACATGTTTACAATTCATTTCATATTCATGATTTGCAACGGGGCTCGGTCTTGGGGACACTACAATCCCCCTCCCCTTATTTTTGCACTGTCCTCAGTGCAACTTACACTGCCTCTGCAAGTCTTTCAAAATTTTCAAAAAGATGTGGGTACTCTACCCGCATAACATCTGCATGCTCCCATGTCACGTCCTCAGGACCGTACCAGGTCCACTGGACCTTTACAAGCTCTATAGCTCGATTCCGGAGTTGTTTACTTTTCCTGTCCAATATGCGTACAGGATGTACTTGCATGACACCTTCTGGTTCCACCTGAATCACAGTCCAATCGATAACATGATTAGCATCAAGTACATATTTCTTAAGAAGTGAAACATGAAACACATTATGTACATTCATAGATGCAGGTAATGCAAGCATGTATGCAACTAGTCCAATCCTTTCCAGGATCTCAAATGGCCCACAAAATCTTGCTGCCAACTTGGCGCAACTTCCCAGCTTCAGGGAACTCCTATTAGTTTTCACTTTCAGGAAAACATGGTCACCCACTTTGAATTCTCTATGGGTTCTGTTACTATCAGCGTAACTTTTCTGCCTGTCTTGGGCAGCCTTCAGATTCTATTTGATTTTTATCATCTGATCTTCCATCTCTTTGAGTAGTTCAGGTCCAACTACTACTCTGTCAGCGGGATTATCCCAGCTCACTAGAGTGTTGCGCTTTCTTCCATAAAGTGCTTCGAATGGGCTCATCTTCAGAGATGTATGATACCCATTATTGTAGGCAAATTCTACCATATGTAGGTAATCTTCCCACCTTGATGGTTTATCCATCACATACATTCTCAACATGTCTTCTGTTACTCTATTTACTCTCTCTGTCTATCCATCAGACTCAAGATGATACACTGTACTAAAGTTCAGATTCGTTCCGAATCCTTTGAATAGTCCTTTCCAGAAATTTGAAGTGAATTTCGGGTCCCTATCAGACATAATTGTCTTAGGAATTCCATGTAAGCTTGCAACTTCTTTTAAAAAGATATCAGCAACATCTGCTGCTCTGTGGGTGGTTTTTAGTGGAATAAAATGGGCAGCTTTAGTAAGCTTGTCCACCACCACCATGATCGAATCATGTTGCTTTCTTGTCCTGGGTAGTCTGGTGATAGAATCCATTGTTACCACGTCCCATTTCCATTCAGGAATAGGTAAAGGCTGCAACAATCTTGCTGGGTGCCTATGCTTCGCCTTAACCTTCTGGCACTCCATACATCTGGCGATGTATTCAACAATTTCTTTCTTCAGACCCGACCAAAAATAATGGCTTTTGACTGCTGCCACAGTCTTCTGATATCTAGGATGTCCAGCATAAGCCACGTTATGCATCTCCTTTAGAATTTCCAGCCTCAACTCTCGAAAATTGGGTACATATACTCTGTTTTTGTACAGAAGTAAACCATTAGTTCCCAAGGTGTAATTTTCCTAGGTCTGTGGTCTCTCACGCTGTTGTAGCTTTGCTACAAGATTTTTGTACTGCAAATCAGCATTGGCAGCTTCTAAAATTCTATTTTTCATCTCAGTCTGGTACATGCTAATGGCTGTAGCATGTAGTTCGTGCACTTTTCTGCTGAGTGCATCAGCCACCTTATTTTCTTTCCCTTTGATATGCTTGATGTCAAAGTCATATTCGCACAGAAAATCCAGCCATCTGATTTTCCTAGCGTTCAAGGTCGGCTGATCAAATAAATACCTCAGACCATTATGGTCTATTCTCAACTCAAATCTCTTACCCATGAGGTAATGTCTCCATTTCCTCAAGGCGTGGATGATTGCTGCCAGCTCTAAATCATGAGTGGCATAATTCTTCTCATGTTCCTTCAACTTTCGGGATTCATAGCAAACTACAAATCCTTCTTGGTTGAGAACTCCTCCTAGCCCATCCTTACACGCATCTGTGCACACTATGTAATCCTTGTTTGGATCTTCAATCCTTAGGATTGGAGAACTAGTGAGCAGTTGCTTCAGTCGCTGGAAGCTACTCTCACATTCATCAGTCCACTGAAACTTCTTCTCCTTCCTTTGCAAGGAAGTGATAGCATGCGCTATCCTTGAGAATCTGGCTATGAACCTCCTATAATAGCCTACCAGACCCATAAAATATCTAACTTTCGCCACATTTCTTAGCGCTGGCCATTCTCGAATGACCTGCACCTTCTCAGGATCCATAGCGATCCCCTCCTTTAATATAATGTGTCCCAAGTAATGGATCTGCCTTTGGTAAAAGGAGCACTTGCTCAGTTTTGTGTACAGCTGGTGTTCTCTCAACACCTGTAGCACCATTCTCAGGTGTTGTTCATGTTCTTCCTCTATCTTGGAATACACCAAGATATCGTCCAAGAAAACTATGACAAACTTTTCCAGATAATTTCTGAACACTCCATTCATTAAGCACATAAAGACAGCAGGCGCGTTGGACAATTCAAATGGCACCACTGTAAACTCATAATGACCGTACCTTGTTCTGAAGGCGGTATTGATAATGTCCTCATCCTTTATTCTCACTTGGTGATATCCAGATCGAAGATCTATTTTCGAAAATATTTTCGCATCCCTCAACTGATCAAAAATATCATGAATCCTTGGCAGAGGATCTTTGTTCTTGACAGTGACTTTATTCAACTGTCGAAAGTCAATGCACAGCCTCATTGTCCCATCTTTCTTCTTCACGAATAGGACTAGGGCTCCCCACGGTGACACGCTGGGACGAATGTAACCTTTCTTTAGCAGCTCTTCGAGCTGCAGTTGCAACTCGTTCAGCTCTGGTGTGCTCATTCTATAAGGAGCTTTCGAAACTGGGGCTGCTCCAGGCATCAGATTTATAGAAAAATCGATGTCCCTCTTCGGAGGTAATCCAGGCACCTCCTAAAATACATCCTTAAATTCTTTGAGTACCTTGTGGTTTTCCAAATTTGAGACCACATCTTGGAATACTTCTTCCACCCGAGCTACAAATAATTGACAGCCTTTCCGGTAACACTTCTTCAGCTGCATGGCTGAGATTTCTCTAACAGCCACGGCTCTGGGAATTCCTTGGATTGTTACATGATTTCCCTCTTCGTCTAGACATGTGAATCTCTTGTTACGACAATCCAGAAGAGCATGGTGCTGGTCCAACCAGTCCATCCCAATTAAGCAATCATATGAGCCTAAAGGAAGAATGTTCAATTCAACCTTAGTGCTCATTCCTTCCATGTCCACCGAACATGACTTAACTAATTCAGTGACCTTCCTCTTGGTCCCTGTGGCTAACTGCACTAACCAAGACTTCTCATGTTTGCTCTTCGTTAGATGCAAAATTTCCACCACTCTAGGATCTACATAACTATGGCTAGCCCTTGAATAAATTAAAATAACAAGTGGTTAGTTGTTGATCATACCTTCCACTTCAATCATGTGCAATTGAAATTTTGCTTGCTTGTTGTCCAGGGCTGTGTAGATCCTCGACATTCTACTGCCCAAATCCTCCACTATTTCATCTTGCTGAACAGTATGTACAATTCTTGCCTTACCATTTTTATGGGGACAATCTCGGTACTTGTGGTTTCCTTGACAGCTCCAACACTGAATGGGTTCCTGTCTTTGTCTTTGTGGTCTCTCTTCAGTCATTCTCGGCTCTCTAAACAATGGATGTCCCTGATGACTGTTTCGGAAAAAGGAAGGCTTGTCTCCCTTCTGCCTCTGTTCTTTCTTAAACCTCTTCTGGTCATCCCAAGCCTTCCGAAAGGCAGGCTTTTCTCTTTGTTGTTCATATAAGCATTTCGCTCTTCTTATTGTTTCTTCCATAGTATTAGGATCATCATATTGAATCTTGTCACCAATGGAAGGTGGCAGTCCACTCAGATACCTCTGAATTTTAACAGCTTCGTCATTTATGAATGGAACATACTTCAGTAGTTCCAAAAAATTTCGTTCATACTCATCAATGGTCATACTGCCCAACTTGAGTTCGAAGAACTCCTTCATCTTTCTGTCATAGTATCTTTTAATCAGCTATTTCTTCTCAAAATACCTCTTAACTTCCTTCCAAGTGACCTCTTTCTCTCTGATGTGTTGCACCTATACAAACTGATCCCACCACATGGATGCTTTTCCTTTCAGTTGGTACATTGCAATTCTTCCTTCTGCATGGGTGGAATAATTCTGTAGTTGGAAGTATTTCTTCATGCCAAGAAACCAAGTCTCGGCATATTCCTCCTTATTATGTTCTCCATCGAATGTTGGAGGCTTAATCTTGTTCATTTCTCCTTTCAATTCCTCCCTTCCAGATTTCCGATGTTTTCTAGTAGGGGATGGGCTTGAACTACTGTGTGTCTTATTGTCACAATGTCTTTGGGAGCGACTATGATGTCGGCTACCACTCCTCAACCTACTTCTTCTCCTATGGGTTCTGCGACTCTCCGTCGTAATTGAGTCTCTTCCTTTCTCAAGTTTCTTCTCTATTCTTTCCAGACTCTTCAAAAATTTTAAGTTTAATGCACCTTGCCGGTCCCTGATTTTCATGAGCTTTCGGCTATCATCTCGGCGAGCTTTGGCCTCTCTTTGAAATCCTTCAAGGATTTTCATTATGTGTTCTTCCTTATCCTTTTCTTTTCCATGCCCATTGGAGTTCGATCCTTCGACTCCCAGGTTAACATCCTTTCCTTCCTGTTCATCTTCTATTTCAGGGTTAATTTGCACTTTTCCCCACTCCATACTCGGCGTTGGTTGAATATAATCCTGACCTTCATTGAACTCTGCACACGCACTATGCAATTACATTCGAAGTTTGTCAGCCCATTAAACACTTCACGAACAATCCACAATATTTATAAGCCAGTTCGAACAAAATAATAGACATTTTGTTTTAAATAAGTTTCTGGAACTGGAAGTATTATGTATATCTTCCATTTCTTTGCATTTTGTAGAAATTTCCAAACAGTTCTGGAACTCGTCAGTCTTCTACAATATAATGCGCAGATGACTCAAATTTCATTGAACCTTCTTTTCTTGACAATTCCTCATCCTTCGTGACAATCGATTTTAAGAAAGTGTTTCAATTTCACGAATTTTCTAAGTTCTGTTCATCTGTGTGTTTTTTGGTATTTCGGGACTTTCGGGTTTTCGGTACCTGGAAGTTCATTATACAATGACTCTCCACCTCTTGTCATTTCAATTGTCGAATTCTAAAATTCTGATTTAATTTACTTTCCGGGTCCACAGCACAGCTATCGCCCTCTACCTTAGTGGTACATGGTGTTTTTCGGAGGGTCCTCGTCACATTCAGTGATGTCATTAGGGTCCCACCATTCTTGCCTTATCTTCCCACTTGCTGGCACATGGTTCTCTTCACATGCCTATGTGGCACATCTCCTGATTGAAGCTTCGGGCGTCGGGGTTTCATGATCCCCGACGACATGAGTTCCTGTCCTCACAAACTCCCGATCCCCGATTTCCCGATGCACCTTTTGCCTTAGCCCCTCCCCCCCGGCTATGCCGAGGTCCATGTGACTGCCTCTCATAAGACCATAGTCCTACCTCCTATCAGAGTTTTGGACTTCCCAATGTCCAAATGCCCATGTCCTCAGGACTCGCAATTCTCCGAATCCCGACGTGTACCTTACATGTTAGCCCTCCTGGCTTAGCTCCTTGTTCCTGTGACCTCTACCCCATGACCGTATTCAAACCTCTCATCGGGGTTTCGGGGTTTGGAGTTTCACAATGCATGGACTTCTTGTCCCGCGATTCCTTATTCTTTGAATCCCGACTCTCCGCTATACGGACAGCTGGCTCCCACAATGGCGCTTCCCTCCTTTCCAGCGTGCTGATAGCTGGCTGCCCGGTAGTACCTTCCTCTCTGTCGGGATTTTTCCCGATGACTCCAATGGCTTCCACTTGTCCACATCACCGACTCCACCATGGCCCCACGCTATTTCCTTAGCCTGTCGGGATATCGCGTTTCGCGTTTTCAAGATGCAAGATTATCTTGTCCTTAGGATCTCCGATACGCCGATTTCCGACTCTCTTCAGATTTCTGACACCCATCCCAAATGATGGGCAGTTCTAATCATTCCCAGGACTTTTACCATGAAAATTCCCGACCTCCTTCGTGACTCCTGGTATCGCGATTTCCGATTTTCCGAAACTGGAAATCTCACAACACGTGTCCTCCATTTTGTGGACGGTCTAGATCTATTTCGGATATTTCACCCCTAGTCTCGGAGGTTTAACCTTCGAACATCTCCCGACAGATCTTATGGTTGATGGGTTTTCCGATCGAGATCTGACGGCTCAGACGGTTTCTAACCAATTCGGAATTTCTAATATCACGATTTTCCCACATTCCTATGCCATTTCCAGAGGAATTTTAATCCTTACGCACATTTTTCCAGATCCGATGGTCACGAGGGCTTGCCTTCCCTCCCGAACAGATCCTAAGGTTCTAACACCATTGGTGTAGAGACCTGTCTCCCCGAGGCCATAGACCACATCGGCTGCAGTTTCACTGCACCGCTAAACCTTCTGAGCTTGTAAGCGCGATCAAGCAATTACTTGACACACCGGAACAAACCAAGGTCCAAAATTGGCCATTCCAGGCCCAATTTCTCTTCACATTCTCGATCCAAAGACCACTCCACTGGCCCATCTAGGCTCAGTGTCGAAACCTTGGCTCTGATACCAATTTGTAGTGTCCCTTTTGCTAGACCAAGGCTTATAACGCACAATATAACAATCGGTATACACTTACATTTGATTTATATTACACATACAATCCAGTATATACTCCACATGCATTTAAAAATTAAACACATTCAACACAGAGTATTCATATGATTTACTACCATAATCAGCAAGCAATTAGCTTTTCATATTAATTCATATACACAGTGGAAAACATGATAGATAATATATATATATAGCACAGTCATGCCAAAATGTGATAAGAGCATAGTTAGATACTTATCTTGTAACAGTAGAGAAATCCACCCACCAAATGCAGGCCTTCCACGAACCTCCCAGTCGTAGACCGCACTGCTCCTCATCTCAACAGTGGTCACTCCCGAGCTGGGATTGAGCTCCACCCTAGGGCAAGGAATCCTAGACTAGGCTGAGGTTACAGGGGAAACAACACATAAATATCTAGAAGGATTCTTCCCAAAGATGCCATCTTATGCCCACTACTACCAAACTCTCATTCCCCACATGCCTGTTCTGCCCGGGAGTATACACCTTCACACGCACAGTCCATCGGTGCTAACCTCCCTCTCTGGGCCTCGGCAACAGGCTGGATCAGGAAGTCTCAAAGCCCGTAGCTGGTGTTGGGGACTCTCTGGAAGAAACCACTTCCTAGCAAACTCTTTCACCTAGAAAGAGTTTCTCACAGGCCAACAAGCCTCACGCAGTCCAGAACTGCGTTCCACAACAAACACAGGGAAAACAAACACAGGCTTCCCAAGAACCGGTTCAGCAGTCACAGGGTGTTCTCACGGTCAAGATTTCAGAACAGGGCTCCATGCACAAGCTCGCTCAACTTTTCTTGGGAAAACAGAGACTCTACCCCAAAATTGACATGGACATTTCATTTGGGGAATGCAGACACTAGTTTTCTCTCACAGACAGACTCCATGGCTCTGAACAAGGGTAAACATGCATTCTTTAGCACCCCACACAGGCTTCCTCCCTGTAACAGACATACATTAGGTATCTTCCAGACTGGCTCGTACCCCTCCTATTCAGGGCAGTCAGGTCGAAATGGAATGCGAGAGCCCCCGCCCCACGGTTGTTCCTTTCTATTTTATTTGCATGCGTCAGGGTGGACATTTGTCACCCTAGGAACTGCATGCGTTCCATCTGCATGCCTCCCTGTACACGCCTTTCCTTTTTGCTAGGAACTTAGGATAAAATAATATGCACATGGATTTTTAGGAAATAATATTAAAATATTATTCCAGGCCTAAGCCCCTAGGCTTAGCCCCTAGGCTCAACACTCAGCCCCTTTCCCACCTTCCAGCCCCTAGTTTCTTTCCCACTCTATGGACGCTCAGTCCCCCTTCTCTCATTCATCGTGGTCATTCTGCACCTGGCGGTGTTTATATTTTATTAATCATTCTGCATATATACAAGTACAACAACAGGCTCCTGGCCTTCAACACTTAGGCTCCCTAGCCTAACAAACACATAAGCCTACCAGCTTATACAAAACTTGGCTCACCAGCCTATAGAACATGTTTACAATTCATTTCATATTCATGATTTGCAACAGGGCTCGGTCTTGGGGACACTACAAGTTTAGCGTCAGGGTATGTCTTGATCTCATGTATCACAATGTCGGGGTCGATACCAAACATTTCTTCATAGCTCCAGGCAAAGATGTCATGAAACACTTTGAAAAGGGACGTGTAGGTGACGATTTCGTTAGGGGAACACAAAGCTTCGATATGGACATTTTCGACAATTCTAGGTTTGATGGATATGTCGAGGGGAATAGTGGGCGAGATATTTCTTAAGTTCCCTTCGGAAAACACATCGTGTGTGGACTCAGGAACGGTTGAGATGATGACAATAGTTGATGGGGTCGATATCTGTGGGTAGTTCTCAATGGTATGTTTCTCCAGGAAGAGGATGGAACGATGATGTCCATCGTCCCAAGGGGTGTCCTCCATGACAGACATGATCATCTCGTCTGTGGGAAAAATGACACGGAAGGGATCTGGAGATAACTTACCAAGAGAGGGGGTAGAAGGGGTTTCCGATTGAATGGCCTGATAGGAAGATTCGACTAGACTTAACGACATTTCACCGCTGTAACGAAGATGATATCTAGGGTCAGGTACCATCCATGGGTTGTGAGACATAGGAATTTCGTGAATTGAGGTAGAGATCATGTTGATTGAAGAAACGGACGAGCGTGGAACATTGGGTGGTGGAATGGGGAAAGTACCCATTAATGAAGATTCTTTGAGAAGGCCTACATCGACGTTCTCATAACCCGGTGGGTTTTTAGCGATGAACGGTACATTTCCAGTACAAGTATCTGAGTTAAAGAAGGCTAATTGGTCGATGATGACTACCTTCCCTTGATGTGGGAAATGTACCACATGAAAAAGGGTCGACACAACTATGCACATGGAATCGATCCAGCTGCGGCCAAGCAGAAGATTGTAATCAAGAGGAGCATCAAATACTTCCACTTAGACATGGACCATTTTTCCTTCTAACGTGATTGGCAATGAAGGAAGGACACCATAGGGCTTAAAACTGGAGCCATTGAAGGCTTTAAAAGTGTTCTGGGATTCATCCAAAGAGGGAGAGCCAATGGCTTTCCAGCAAGCAAGAGACATGACACACACCGAGGCACCCTCGTCGATAATGGTTTGACAAATGTTTTTGTCAGAGACAATCACTTGGATTTGGAACGCGAGTTGAGGGGGTAACCTTGGAATGTGATCTTCCAAGTCAAAAATTATTAAATTTGTATCCTTCGGGTCGATTCCACTGATAGTTTTCAACAGTGCCTTTCGTTGTACAGGACAACTCTGAAGGACTTCGAGGGATGAAATCACAGAAGGTGCTTGGGATAGATCTTCAACAATGTTGTAGTTTTGGATAGTACGAGCATGAGGATTGAAAGCCAATTTCCAAACGACGCCCTTTGGGGGGGGTCGAAGAACTGTGTCAAGGCTCAGTCATTCAAGATGAAGAGGACCATTGATATGTGGAGTCAAGGGAGAGGGTTGTACCAATGAAGGGGGTGGGTCATCAACCTTCTCTTTAGGGGGAGAATAATCTTTGGCTCGAGTGGTGAGTGCAATGTCGTTCTTCTTTGAATCACCAGTACACATCAATACATAGGATGTAGTAGAAGATGAGGGTTGGTCATGAATGACCAATTGGGCCTGTTGTTGAGACAGGAAGGGTTGGGAAAAAACGATCGGAGTAGGTGGTTTTGGGGCTCCTTGAAGGAACTTAATGACTTCGGCGCATCATGGACAATCCTTCGTGTAGTGATCATCACCATAGATAAGACAAGGGTATCGAGGTTTTCACTTATCCCTATCGTCAACAGGTGGAGTCTTGGTTCACTCTGCTTGATAAGTATTTTTGTCCTCCTTATTCTTACCCCTTCCCTTTTTGGATTTGTTTTTACCGACTAGGGTAGATTGAACTGCATTTACCTCAGAAGTCTTTCCAATGGGAGGGGCAGGAGATAGAGCATTTTGAACATTAGAAGAAGCAGGTTTGGGGTTGGTGCTTCAGGCGGAATGTGGTTGGGCATGGAAAGTGCCAATCACACCATCGGCTGCATGAGATGCAGCTGGAGTAGTTGAAGTGGTGAAAGTGGAAGGACGAGGTGCGTCGGGTAGTAAGTCGTAAAGGGTACCCATTTGTGAGTAAACGAGGTCAAGGTATTGAGCACGACTTATGGCCTGCTCTTCCATGACCACTCCACCCATGGCGATGTCATGATTGATGTCATTCACAAATGATTTTGTGAACCACTCTACCAGTTACTGATCGGGGGGTTCGATTTTGATGAGACATCGTCTCCGTCGCCACTCATGAATGTGATCGAATATATGAGTGGCTTTGTTTTGCTTGAAAGAACTCAAAATCTTGGTCCCTGTTTCATAACGGATCGGTAACTGGTAGTGGGTGAGGAAGGCCATAGCTAGGGTGTTGAAGTCAGCGAAGAAACCTCATGGTAATTCTATATACCACTTCACAGCAGAACCCGTGAGGGTCCATTGAAAAAGACGTAAATGAATATAGTCATCCATCAACGAGTTGGATGAGCACCATAGGTGAAAAGTCATGACGTGATTTTTCGGGTCCTCTCCCGCTTTTCCATTGAATTTAGGGATGTCTGATGGTAGCTTGGCTGGTATAGTAGGCCATTGGGGAGAGTGATGAATTGGATCATTTAAAATCCTCAACAAGTCCAGGAGATCCAAAGTGGAAACGAAGGGTAACTGTCGATTCACATGCGGGTACCGGTGGCTTTGGGGAGGAAGCCCCATTGGCAAACCAGTAGGACCATAAGCACTCTTCATATAATGTGAAGACCCAAGCAGATTCGGTGGTGGTCATAGAGGAAAGTATCTCATGGGATTGTATCCTTGAACATGGACGTGAGTTTGAGCATTCGAGCCCCAAATAGGATTGGACGTACCTAGATATGGTTGGCCTATACTAGGGGGTATCACGGATGCAGCTGGAAGCTGTTGCCCCCCAGTCGATTGAGGAGTATGTTATATCAGATGATTCCAATACTGGGCCAAGGATGGAGGTATGTTTTGCTTGTAAGGTGGGGTCAGTGGGGTTTGTCCTCCAATCGAGGGTTGTGTTCCAATTGGGGGCAGTGTTCCAATTGGGATTTGTGTTCCAATTGGGATTTGCATTCCAATAGGAATTTTCTCGCCAAGGGGGGCTTGAGTCAAACCTCCTTGGTGAAATTTTCCACCAACAGGAATATGGTAATTTCGTGTGAATGACAGAATAGTTCCAGTGGAGGACGAGAAAGGTCCTCCAAAAGGGGGTTGAGGAAGTGTCGGAATGAAACCGGGAAGAGATTTCCCAGAAGAAGAGGGACCACCAAGAGTGTCGGATGGGGTTTGCGTAGGAGTGGGAATGGAAGCATTGAATGCATAGTATCCGGGTGGTAGTGTCGAGGTGACACTGGGTGTGAGCGGTGTGTCAATGGGGGATTGACTAACCACGGTAATCCTGGTGTGAATACTCGTAGTATCTGTGTAATGGACCATTTCTATAGGGATGGTCAAGATGTGGTCATATCGCAGGGCATTCGTACTAGGAAAATAATAGGCAGTAGTAAACGATACTGTGTCTGGGTTAGAGGTTTCGGAGAGCACAGGTGAGACAGTGGTTTCAATGCCTGATCCTACACCAAAAAGGTCCCGTCTAAAAACGCCCATAGACCAAAAAGGATCTTGGCCCTCTATTCCTGGAAAGGGTCCAATCGGTGATCCAGAAGACACAACAACTAATTCTCTGGAAGAATTCACTCACATAAACTGTCTCTCAGAATCAGGGTGAAGTCGAAAGTCCTCTCGAGTATTGGTAATTCGGAAATGTTCTAGAGAGTCGGTCTATTCCACTTGTGGCATGGTAACATCTTGGACTTCACTCTGTTGAGGAGAGCCCTCAGGTGAGCTTGTAGGCAGGGGTTGAGAACCTTCCAGATGTTTTGGAGATAAACCCTGCATTCTATGTGAACGACGTGGAGGATCTATTGTGAACGAGTTACAAACTTATGAAGAAAATCTTATGGTCAACTTGGGTAAACAAACAGCATGTGCTAGTAAACAAAATCTAGGAAACAATACCAAGCAAACAAGATCTTCTAATTTTGAAGTCACTAGTTGGTGATGAAATCTAACGTCGCAACAACAAGACAAGAAGGGGCTAGGCTAGGGTGGAAAATTTACACCGATGACCTTCTTAACGGAATTACACCCTGGTGCAAGCTCCCACACATAATCATGGGTATACCCTCCAAGGAGCCCAAGTGAGTTTGGCCAACGTCGATTCCAGGTACCATGAAGACTTGCCCCTTCCAAGTCACCTTGTGTAAGACCCTAGAAAGATAGGTCGCTAAGGTTACCACCGACAACAATAAAGCCTGGGGGGACAGTCAACAGTCCAATCCACACACAAGGGCAGGGTATCTATCCTGAAATCAACTCAAGAGGCTTCCACTCATCATTGTGGGTATACCTCCAAGTGACCCCCGTAATATGTGCAATCTCTACACCGATATCAACAAAGCAGGGTGAGTAAATCTGTTAATATCAATGCGAACTTGGGTTTGACCCTTGTGTGAGAAGGGCTTCCCAGGACAAAATGTTATAAATGGAATTTGACACTCTTTAACACAAGATGCTATTGTGTGTTTTGTGCTTTGGAGAGTGTATCTCTCTACCTATTCCAAAGCGCTAGCCTAGCTAAATGTTGGTGTAATAGAGCCCTAGAAAAGAGTTACTAGTTAAATTTTACAATTGCGCAATGTTATTAAGGGTTGTTGTTACTCAAAGGAAGCGGAGATGAAACTGATGTTGTATGAGATTCTGACCCAATGATGCATAGATAGGAATGAAATATATCAATTTTCGTTCAATGAATCCTATGTACGGGAGGGAAAGAGAAGTTTTCCGGACTAGTCTTGAACTACGATACATAATTTCCTTTAAAATGCAATTTCAACAAATCACGCAATAATGACAATTCTCTATTGTTGCTTTTTCAATAATTTCAACAATTGATTTTCAATATTTTTGAAGACGAAAATGCTTTTGAAAGAAAAAAAAAATTCACTTTTCAAAAAGGACCTACACCATGATGGTGAAAGTGAGGAAAACCAAAAACTAATGAACAAGCAATAAGAAAAAACCCAAACCAATCTTTCAATGGAAACGAAAATGACAAGCAGACAAAGCTAGTCTTTTCAATTTCATGAGAAAAATAATCTTCCAAATAACGAGAAAATGAGAAAGACAATGAATCCCAACTTTCAACTGATCACGAGTTCTTAACCAAACAAGCACTCAGATTCCAAAATCAGAGAGTATATCTTTGCCAAGAAAAATCAAGAGATGAAAGTCGATAAAAAATGGACAGGAAGAGCCTTTGATTTCCCAAGACTAATCATGCACAAAATCTGAAGACAAGAAAACATCAATCAATGGTCCAAGAAGTTCTTTTCAAGCACCTATACTGATCTGGGCAGCTGAACATGCAAAAATCTTAAATCCAAAATTTTGAAAAGAGGGTTCGCAGGCTATCAGTGTTACACAATGCGAGAATGGGTCATTCTTGTAGGCTATCTTTGAGCAGAGTGTGATAACCTCACACTGGACCTAAAAGCAAAGTGCGAACTCAAAGTATTCCCACAGGCCACTATGGGGTTCAGTGCGAGAATGTTTGAAAATAAGCAATTTTTTGGAAAAAGACAAAAAATTTGAAGGGACTTCTGGACCTAGAGGGTCTATCAGGGTGTCCTGAAGACTTAGAGATTGATAGAAATGGAGAAGGGTAAGTCAAGAGCAAATGTCCAAGGAAAAACACCAAAAACCATAAAGAAAATAGTTTGTTCCCCAGTGGAGTCGCCAATTTTGTTATCAGACTAATCGGTAGGTGCGAACACTAACAGATCTCCCTAGATCCACCTGGATATAGAACAAAACAAGATAGGACATGACTATTTCCCTAAGTTATGACCATTGAATTAGCTAGTAGGGAGGAACAAGTGACATACCTTTGTATCACTTCCTAGGGTCTCTGTTGCTCCCACTTCACTCCGGCACTCTGATCGCCTTGATGTCGCAAGCTTCCTTTCGATGACTCTTGGTTCCAACACACACACTTGCTTGATCCTTGCATGAAGAATATCAGACTCCTCTTGATAGACTTGCTAGAGTCTCCAAGCTCCTGTTCAAGCTATGTTCTTCACACAATTCCTTCACCAATTCTCCAATTAATCTTGCTTAACCTTTTACATGAGAATGCCATCAATATATAGGAGAGGATGAGATGGTCACTTGGATGAGAATGATCCCACAATATCATGGAAACCATTAAAATGATAACCATTCAAATGTCAACCCATTCTCTAGAAGATTCCCTTCTAGAATTATCGAGACTTCATCTTTTTCCAAGCTTGAGAACAAGTTTGCACCCTAGATATGTAGCACAGTGTGAGAAGTTCGCACCCTAGTTGAAGGCAGCCTGCGAGAATGGGTCATTATCGCACCCTAGGATATAAGAAACCCGCGAACTCTCTTCAAAAATATGTTTTCTGGAAAGAGATGAATGTCACTTTTCTCAGGAGAAAGTTCTTATTAGGAGCCTAAGTACACCATCATCAATACACCATCAAGATGACCAAAATCATGGGTAACAGCCACCTCTGCCAGTCATGTTGTATATGGATCGACATTTTCCACAAATTGTGTCGATATCTCACTCCCAACCTCTACCAATTATGTTGGGGGCACCATCCTTTTTACCCCAAATCATAGTCGTATCATGTCTCTAGCATCTATTCATCATATAGGAAAAGACTCTATTTCCCCTACTAGTCACATCAAGAAGCCTAGACGTCTCAGACGTAAGCCTAAATTCCTTTGCAGGACTTGTGAAGGAAGTCACCTAACTCATTTATGCTCGAATACTACCAAGATACCAATAGTGTGGGGCTCAACCAAGAGCCCTTTAGATTCTGAGGCATTTGTGGTTTCTCCTCACACCACTTCTCCTTTGATCATCTCGGTGGTTCCACCGATGTGATCCTCTCCCAACATCACCCCCTTTGTTGAGGGTGAAGTGTCTCTTGTCCTCATTGTTATCAGACTAATCAGTAGGTGCGGACACTAACAGATCTCCCTAGATCCACCTGGATCTAGAAAAAACAGGACAGGACATGACTCTTTCCCTAAGTTATGACCATTGAATTAGCTAGTAATGAGGAACAAGTGACATACCTTTGTATTGCTTCATTAGGTCTCTGTTGCTCTTGCTTCGCTCCAGCGCTCTCGTAAGGTCAAGTCCAAGACAACACAAACCAACCAAAGTGAAGATAGCACAATGTATTCAATGTCAACTTATGCATATGATCAAGGAATTACACAATAAAGTAAGAATGACTTTATGGGAAAGGGACATGTCGCTGTATCATATTAATTGAAAGTAGAAGATACAACCTGATCGCCTTGATGTCGTAAGCTTCCTTTTGGTGGCTCTTGGTTCCAACACATACACTTGTTCTTGAACTTGCATGAAGAAGATCCAATTCCTCTTGATAGACCTACTAGATTCTCCAAGCTTCTGTTCAAGCAGGGTTCTTCACACAATTCCTTCACCAATTATTCAATTAATCTTGCTTAACCTTTTCCATGAGAATCCTTTCAATATATAAGAGAGGGTGAGATGGTTACATGAATGAGAATGATCCCACCAAATCAGAGAGGCCAGTAAAATGACAACCATATGAATGCCAACTCATTTTCTAGAAGATTCCCTTCTAGAACCCTCGAGACTTCTTCTCTTTTCCAAGCTTAAAAACAAGTTCGCACCCTATGTATAGAGCAACCTACAAGAAGTTACAACCCTATATGAAGGTGGCCTGCGAGAATGGTTCATTCTCACACCCTAGGACATATGTATCCTGCAAAATCACTTTGAAAATATGTTTTCTGGTAGGCGATAAATTCCACTTTTCTCAAGAGAAAGTTCTTGTTGGGAGCCTGAGTACACCATTGTTAATACGTCACCAAGATGACCAAAATCATGTGTAACACCCATTACTATGCATCCTCTTCAACCTATAATTGAATAAGTGGCCACACCAGTTAAATCTCTAGTCAAACCTACTCTCCTTGAAGAGAGTGATGCATCTTTAAGTCATTTCATCAACATTCCAGATCCTCCCCCTTCTGAACAAGAGAGATTTACTCTTCCCCCGAGTGCTCTCCCTCCAAGTCCCGATGAGGTTCCCTTTGATTGGGATGACCTGATGGGGTATCCCATACCCCCTCCTATGTCTTTTCCAACAAGAGACATTTTTGAACCATCACAGATACTTTATACTCCATTAGCACTTTCTCCTCCTGGACTTTGAGAGATTTGGGTTTTCCCAAGCTTTTGTTAGCTATCTGTAAGATACTGACTTTTCGCATAAGCCCGGGATAGGATCCTTGGCCTCCCCTTTTACACATTGATTAGAACAAAAAAATGAGTCTTAGTTAAGCTCTTTTCCGACTCGTCTAAAAAACTGAAAATATTGTCGAGTGATTTGTCCCTTTCACACTCGTTAAATTGGATTTGAAAGGTCATTAATCTTAGTTAAGATCTTTTCTGATTCGTTATAAAAAATAGACAAGATCGCCGAGTGAACTTGTCTTTTTCCAACTCGTAAATTGGATTTGAAAAGATGTCTATTTGTCACAAGTTTACCCCTTTTTCACACCAAGTATATTAAAAGACATAAAAAAGGGCATTTTTTGGATTTAAGTTGTGATTGCATCTCATGCCTTCGCTTGCAGTATTGAGCCTTTAGTCGGTTCCCGCTTTGCGTTATAAACCATTGCCTAAGCAATTTTTGCATCCTCAACTAAGAAGAGACTTGTTTATATCCTTCACAATTTGACACCCTATACCCTGGAGGGAACATCACCTTGAGTTTCCATCTCCCACATGCATTTCCTTGCATTGAGCATAGGTACATTCCATTGTTGGAACTAGTTTTGCTTACTTGCAACACTCGTTTCCTCTTCTGTATCATAGAATTCATTTGTTATGAAAAAAAAAAAAAATATGGGCGGGAAGGGAGTACTATATTATATTTGGTAGTAGTCGTGTCACCTTTGAATAGAGAACAAAGTTATTGAGTCCTTGCATCATCATAATTTTAGGTTTAGCATGGCCTTAGGAAGCTGATCCCATTACAAAGTTTTCTTTACTGACTCATTACTCTTCCAGTCCCCATAGAGAACATTATCGATGGCTCATGCATATGATAGTTATATCATTGGGTTTATTCTGTCGGAGTCTACCATATGTCTCATGCTCTTGTTCAAAGTAAGTCTATCAACCTGTGTCGACCACTCCTCAGAAATCTTGACTTTGCATGTCGGCCATACTCTCAATTTGTCTCAGAGTCACATGATACTATGGTCTTATCATGCACTTTGGCCCTACTTTCATCATTGGTAGGTCACCTTGAACCCAACAATCGACATTTCATCATTGGTTGTTGACTCGATGGTTTCCCTTGTGTTCGAAAACAAGACATCTATTCACACTTTGGGATTCATTCAGTGCCTTGGATTCTATTAGTCTTATTGGTGTTTTTCTCTCCTTTGTTAGTAGTTTTCATCATTGGCTACTATTCAGAGGGTCTTTTTTGTATATCGGTTGCATTTGGCACACACGAAAGACGCACATAGTCGTTGGTTCATGAACATGTTCTTCATTCAATATCCACCAAATTATGAAGATCCTTCTTTGTTCCTCGTGCTGATAGATGAGAGATACCTTAATTATCTCCTTTCAACAAGTTTCTTTCCATTGACTTCAACTCATTTATTCTAGATATGGGACCTAGAGTTTTATGAGTACCTTGAGGCTTCCAGTCATTAGTGGTAGGCTCTCTCGCCATTGACAGATGGGAATACATCAATGTCTCCTTATCAATGGATTTCTCAAGTGTTTGAAACCAACTCCTTTATTCAAACTGGTAGGAATGTACTCAGTGCCTTGATACCTACTTTCATTATTGGTAGGTTGTCTCACATTTGTTAATGGTATAACTCAATGACTGGTAATCAAATGATGTCTCATTCTATTCGACTTCAACTCCTTTATTCACATGATGTAGACTTGCACCCTCGGTGGATAGTGTATAAGACTTGAAGACATCACTATGTGGCCATAGCTTTCCTGAGATATTTCTTCCCTTTCATTAGACCAACACCTATTTGACTTCAGTGATCATGGGAGATCACATTGTACTCCATGGTATACAGATATCTTCAGATTGATTTTGAGACTAGTTTCACTCGGCCTTCTTCATGGCTATGACAACTTTTGGCATGTAACCACATTTGTATTTGCCTATTCATGGCCATGGACACTTATTTGGGATATTTTCCACATGGATCTACATTTTATTTTTGGCAACCATGTATGCAAAGTCAGTACAGAATATAATGAGCAATCGGGTTCGTCCAGTTGGGTTTACACCACTCCACTTCTAGGTTATTTATAATGTATTTTGACCATCACAAATACTCCTCTGACCTCAAACATTAGGGGGCATATGTTATAGTAATATTTTCCTCACCACTACTATCTTGCACAAAGGACCTTTTTCCATTTCCCTACGTAGACTTGTCATCCTTTTTTGATGAATCCATATATAAAAATACATATTTTTCCACATATATCTGCACTATCTACTATACAACATGCATATACATAGGCTTCTCCACTACAACCCATGTACATAGGGATTTGTGCCAGAAAATATAAAAATGGAGTTGGGTTTCCATGTCATGACAGGAGATCTCTGATCCTTGGCCTTCCATATACTAGAAACGTTCTGACTCAGCCCTTCAACTACAATTTGAAGGCTATAAAATCACAATTCTGAGCTATGGAAAAGAGGAGAAAGAATTCAACTTTGAGAGAAAAGTTACTCTGGAGAAATTACTTCATATTGAGTCTGCATCCCTTTGTCCCGCAAGTCTAAACACAGTGTTCATCCCCCAAGCTCTTTTCCCTATTGTTGAGAGATCCTCATTGTCTCTCTCCTATGAGCTTGCCTTTGGTGGAGGATTAAAGTGGTGGAGGCCCAGTTGGAAGGAACTTGGTTTCTTGGTTTCGAACCATGTCGACATGAAATTCTGAATGTTGTCACTTTTTTTTATCAATTATTAATAGAAATACTCCTTTCACATCCTATTGGTATCATGCAAATATATTATTATTATCCATGGGCATGTTTGTAATGTTAATTAATGGAGTATGCTATCTAATGTGCTAACCCCTTTAGATTATCACTATGTACTTTCTCTGCTTGTTTGTTGAGAACTTGTTGCAGGTATAAAGCTTTGGGTCGAAGTGCTCAATGGTGGAACACCATCAAACATTGTATCGATGTAGGCCTCTTTCTTATCTTGCACATTAGTTTATAGAGCATATGTTGTAATTTAGTTGATTTCTACAGTCATACCTATCTTTTGTGGTTTACCCTTGGCCATAGAGAGTTTTTCCCTCGTAACATGAAATCAGTACAATACAATGACACTAATGGTTGTAATAAAAGTTGCAGAATATGACTAAGCACACAAACGCATGGCTTCTAGGAAGTAATACAAACTATTACAAACAACACAAGAAACATGGAATGATGCCAATCAATGAATCCCAAGGCTATCCAAAACCATGAACTGCTATTCTCTAATGATTTTCATCGTATAGGTGGTCCTCCAACTCCTTAGAATGTCTCCACATATATGATGTGATGCCAAACACCAACCTACAAGTATCCTCATGGGACACCTGCGGGGTGTCTCACAGGGCCTCGCTTGAAAACCCTTGCTCAACCCACGAGGATGCCTCCAACTAGGACTGTGAAAAACCCTATGGTACCTACAGATATGTTGAATGGTTTCTTCCTAAACAATTTCGTGAATACTTCACTCCATATGAAAAACACCTCCAACTCTCTCTAGAATAGAATCAAGCACCACAAGGAAATCCAAGAGGGCTCCATATGAATCCCAAAATTCTCTAGATAGGGTAGATATTGCACCACCAAAGCTAACCTATAATGGAAAGTTTTTTCCTAAAACCCCAAGGAAAACACTCGATACAAGAGCACTCAATATGATATAAATCCATAAATCCAATGAGCTAGGATACCCCTCTATTTATTCTTCTTCCAATTCTTCTATATTTTTTTTCCTTTGACCAAATCAAACCCTCACTTAATTCCCCCTCAATAAAATATAATTGTTTATTTTATTTAATATCTCTTTAGGGTTTGATACCTTGACTCCCCTTTTCTTTTTTGACTATAGCCTACTGGAGTCGTATAGGATAATGAGTCATCAATTAGAGGGGACCATTACATTGATATTCCCAAGGACTAATTGAAATTCTTAAAAACTAACTTCATCACTTAGCGAGAGAGAGGGGAGTTATGTGTGTCCCATATGACCAACATACAACCTTGGTATGAGAGAGAAAACATAAGTGAATTGATTCACTAGACTTGGGATCTAGTTCTACTTCCACTAGGGAGGAAACTTTTTAGATGAAAATGGGTCTATAGGACCAAGAGAGCAGCATATGGTCAGGTGAGAAGGTACAAGGAAATATTAGTTGCAAAAGTATTTCAACATATTCATGGGATATAATTAGATCTTTTCTCTTGTAGCAAACATGGACTCCATTCACTCAGATCTAGCCATTGCAGTAGCCAAAGGATGGAAAGTTCATCAGATGGATGTGAAGAATTATTTTATTCAAGGTGATATTTCAGAGAATATCTACATGGAGCATTCATAGGGGTTCTTTTATAACTCATCATAGTATGTGTTAACTCCCAAAATAGCACCATTATTTTGGTTGGGTTTTACGGTGGATAGCATGGCTATTGATGGTTTCCTCAATTCATTGTTGAGTCTTTTAGCTGCAAAATTTTAGATTTTGGTTTGACTTAAATTTGGATTGTA